>JAWPHD010006801.1:0-138892 GCA_037043455.1 Cyrtodaria siliqua
CCTATATCGTGTTTAAGTTAAGAAAACGAAAATATAAAACGGGTTTCATTGACTATCTGAATTATTTAATGTTTCATATTTTATCAGTTGGTCTCAGCTCTGGTGGAAACACCCAGTATGCATGGGAAGATTAAATAAATGTCTTTGATAACTGTTGTAACCAAATATTGCTTCTATTAGTTAGTTAAGTTATTCGATAACCAAACACTGACCTTTTTAAATAAGTGGCATAAGTATATCTTACCACATGATGGTGCTACTCCACTCCAGGTACTGTTATCTCCGCATGTCCTGTTTTCGTCTCCAGTAAACTTTAACAAATCGTTGTCACATACGGCATGTAGAACTGTACCATATGGTACACTGTTTTCGTCAGTGATTTGATATGGTGCTTCATAATGTCCGCCAGTAAATGTGACAGGCCATGAACAAGTTATTAGGCTACATGTAGGAGACGTGCCGTTCCATGCTACGTACATGTTAGATAATAAGTCCTCATACAAAGTACATGTTCTTTGACTCGGGCCTGATGTTAGTTTAAATCCACGATCACAAGCTACAGTAATGACGTCTCCCAACATCCGCTTTCCTGATTCATAGATAACCCCATTAAATATGTATTTACCGTTGGTTAAGTTATTCGGGTTATTGCAACTATCGTCGATACATTTAGGTTCTGCACTCCATGATCCGTTTCTCTGGCATGTCGTTTGGTTACTCCCGTATAATTTGTATCCATTGTCACAGGTCGCTGTTATCATTGAACCGACACCATAACCATCATGTACTGGACTGTATTTGCCATTGGGGATAGCAGTTGGTGGTTGACATGCTTGTGATAAAATATACAACATACAAATACTAGACAAGCAGTAACTGAGACTCTGATTTGGCCTTTACAATGAATGAGTGTTGTTTGCAGTTGATTATTAATGTATCTATTCAAATCTTCTAAATGGACCTAAAGTTGTAGATGCCCATGTAATGCCCATTGTTGTGAAAACTCAGTATCTCAGGCAGTAGAATTTACCTGTTTTATATCACAATATGTTTTGAACGTTTTTCTTTGAGTTGTATATTCGGTTACGTATCATAGTAAAAGATCTGTTATCATTATCATTATGTATGTATAGTATCTTAATGTTGTAATGGAATGAATGAATTGTGTTTTACGGCACGTCGACACATAAATAGGTCATATTGTGCGCAAAAATCGACGAAAGATGAAGAAATTAATTAGTAATTAAAAAAATAATGTAAATATATAAACATAAAACTATTAAAAATAAGGGATGATATGGTAGTAATATAAACTATATATGGAAATCATCAAATGCCTGTCAACGGGTATAAACAAGTAAATATATATAAGAACACATTATAATGATTTATATAGTCTGATTTCTTTTAGGAAATCTAAAACAAGACTAAAATCTATAGTATCAAATAACTCTTTCATAGTATTAACATTGTAGTACTTTCTAGTATTCCAACAAGATGTGTTTGACCGTTAACGGTGCAAAGCAGGGTATACATTCTGGTAATTGCTCAGCTTGTATCATGTTTGGGTTATCATGTTTCATATTACCCATTGCTTGAAGGGATGAAAGGGAATCAGAAAATATTACGAAATGGTCATCATCAGATTCCTGAATATAATTTAAGGCAAGTTCAGTTGCCTAAAGTTCAGCTGAAAAGATAGAGGACTTGTCAGGCAGGCGGCTCCTAATGCTGTGTTTGTGAACAACAGCTGCTGCAGCTACCTTATCTCCATCTTAAGAACCATCTGTGTATATATGTTGAAAGTTACTGTATTTCGATTTAATTTCATTAAATTTGCTTTGAAAGACAGTAGGGTCTGTAATGGATTCGTCACAATTACAAAGATCAAAAATAATTGTTGGTGTTTCCAAAGTCCACGGTGGAATTTGTGGTGCTTTGTACTTGGAAATCAAATTTAGGTCGATTTCAGTGTCTCTTAATTTTGGTTTAATACGAAGACTAAATGGTCGAAAGGCCTTCGGTTTTCGATCAAAAAGAGGTTCATAACTAGGATTAAAAACATTATCGAAAGTTGTGTTTGAATGGTTAGATTTTAATGTAATGGCATATTGAAGGGCTAATTTGTCCCGTCTATGAGACAGTGATGGTTCATTAGCTTCAACATATAGACTTTCGGCTGGAGATGTACGAAGGGCACCTAGGGCTAGTCGTAATCCTTGATTATATATAGGATCGAGCATCTGCAAGTATTACTTGCGAGTCGATCCATATACTATTGAGACGTAGTCCAGCTTGGATCTGATAAATAAGAGATCTATAAAGTTGTAAAAGTACTTTACGATCTGCTCCCCAATTAGTGTTTGCAACAACTTTAAGTAAATTAAGAGCTTTAAGGCACTTGAACTTCAAGTATTAAAGGTGTGGTATGAACGTTAATTTACGGTCGAACATAAGACCAATGAATTTTGTTTCATCTACTACTGGTATTGGCGACCCATCCAGTGTTAGTTGAGGGTCTTCATGATGTTTACGTAGTTGACAAAAGTGCATACAATTAGTTTTAGATTTAGAAAATTCAAAACCATTTTCATCCGACCAGGTCAGAAGTTTATTCAGACATTGTTGAAGTTGTCTTTCAATAGTGTTCATGTTTTTTGCACGATAACATATAACAAAGTCGTCAACATATAGAGAGCAATCCACACCAGGATTTATGCATTTAACTATATTGTTAATTTTTATATTAAAAATGGTGACAGAGAGTATGCTGCCCTGTGGCACACCCATCTCCTGTTCATGAATGTCAGAGAGGGTTGAGCCCATTCGGACACGAAACTGTCTATCATCTAAGAAATTCTCTATAAATATTGGTAATCGGCCTCTAAGACCAAGGTCATAGAGATCATTCAGGATACCGTACTTCCATGCAGTATCATAAGATTTCTCCAAGTCAAAACATACAGCGACTAGATATTCTTTCTTTACGAAAGCTTCCCTAATAAATGATTCAAATCGAATGAGATTGTCTGTTGTGCCTCGTTGGCGCCGGAATGCACGTTGATACCTTGTTATCAGCTTGTTGGATTCCAGATACCAAACGAGTCTCTCATTAATCATTCGTTCCGTGGTGTACATATACAACTCGTTAAAGCAATAGGCGATAATTTATTGGGTCCGTATGATCCTTTCCAAGTTTGGGGCTGGAATAATGATTGCTTCCCGCCAAGAATCGAGGAAGTGTCCGGTCACCCGAACCTTATTAAATATATCAAGAAGTGTAGATAGACAGGTTTCAGGTAAATGTTTTAATAATTGATAATGGATATCATTAGGACCAGCTGATGTATCATGAGCCGTTTTAAGGGATTCTCGAAGTTCTTTGAGAGTGAACAGTTTATTGTATTTCTCCAAATTTTTCGACTTAAAATTCAGCTTCTTCTGTTCTTTTAGTTTCTTAGTTTTTAGATTATTTGGTTGACCATTTTTAGAAGAAGAGTTTTTAGATAAAGTTTCCGCCAAAGTGTTTGTAATATCTTTGACAGATGTAATATCTTCATTATCAGTTTTAAGATGATTTACACAACTAGAATTACCGTTACCGTTTATTTTCCGGACCATATCCCACGTCTTCTTAAGAGATGAGCTAGAGTTCAGCCTAGTGACATAAGATGTCCAAGATTTCCTCTTGCTATCCCGAATAGTACGACGGGCTTTCGCACGGAAAACTCTAAAAGTGTCTAAATTATTTTGAATTGGCCGCAAATTAAACGCAGCTTTACGATCGCTTACTGCCTTTTTGCAGTTATCATCGTACCATGGTTTATGTGGGCGTTTTGGATTTGCCGAGGTTTTTGAAATAGTTGATCAGCTATATCAGATGGGTTTTGGTTAAAGAAGCAGTTGCGTCTTTGACATCCTCGAAAACGGAAGGCTGTAATTGTTCCTCACAAAGAGATTGAAACGTATCCCAATCAGCTTTGCGAAGTTTCCATCGTTGCGTTTTTTCCAGAAGTGGAGGACAAATATTTTCAAGAAATCAGGAGAAGTGGTCACTTCCACATAGGTCGTCACCAACACACCACGAAAAATCCATCAAGAGCGTTGGATCGCATATTGTTAAATCAATGGAAGAATGAGAGCCTGTAGCTCAATGTAAATAAGCCGGTATGTGATTTGTTATCATTAAAAAGACACAAATTATTTTTGGCTAAGATATCCTCATCTTTCTTGCCTTTATCGTTTATATCCTTACAACCCAAATGTAGTTGTGTGCATTAAAATCACCCAAGAGTATAAAAGGTGATGGTAATTGTGTTTTTAAGGTCTAGTGAAGAACTGGGCGGAAAATCTAAGGAGCATATTGTTATAACTCTGTGCATCGTACTGACCGCAAAAACTTGCAAACCAGTTTGCAACGCAACAGTTCTGTGAGGTATGTTTCGATTCACAAGAATCTAAACTCCTCCAGAAGCTTTATCACCTGTATCACAAATATAGTTATACAATGAGTAATTTTTAAAAGATATCTTATCACTAGGCTTCAAGAAAATTTAATGAAGACAAAATGGAACAGGGTTGTGTTTATTTAAAAGTAAGCTTTCATCGTAATTAGGTTTTAAACCTCGGCAGTTCCATTGAATGACTTTATTTGATGTTGATGTCACTAAGGCGGAAGTACGGATTTACGGCCTTTGGGTTTGGCAGACCTTGGAAACTTTGGAGACTTTGGGAGTTCCAGACGTGCTGGGTCATCAACCTCCATCTCCAATAAGTCTCCAAATATGTTTTGCAGTACAATCGGATCATCAGATCCTTTTGACTGCTTCCCTAACCCCGGAGTTTTCTTTTCTCTTGCTGTCACGTCCGTGGCAGCAGTTCTGCTTGGTGACGAACTCTAGGGTGAGTTCTTCGGATTTGACGAACCTTTGAAATAGTTCGTCAGGTTTGATTGACTGTTGGTTGCACCATAGTCTGTCTATTTCGAAATGAATGAAGTAAATGTAGTAGTTGTTGAGGATATAGTTGAAGGATTTTTTGGTTTGGAAGCCACAAGAGGTTTGGGAGCCACAGAAGGCTTATTTAAAAGGCCCACAGTTTGTGATGCTGCAGATGTTTTAGAGGAATTCTGAATAGAGAGTGGAATAGTAGTAAACTTGTCGGAGTCTATTGGCAAGGTCAACACGGTCTGCGCCGCGATTGACCTGGTAGCTGGCTTTTCAACCCTACTCGCATCGGCATACGATTTACCAGATGGGGTGGCACTTATGTTCCGCTAAAAATGTGGCATGAGTATATCCATATAGCGTTCAGAAATACATGATTAGCCCTAGCGCCACCACCATGAAGGATCCTTTTACATTATGTTTAAAGAGGACAAAATAAAAGGGGAGTAAGATATTAAACGAGAGGGATTGAGAGAGATGCGAATTAAACAAGAAGCTAGGATTCCGCATAGCTGGCGTGACAAACCGATTGATCAGATCAGGCTAATCTGACTGCCCGTCTAGTTGAAGTCCGGACCAAAGTGGCGTGTTGTATGTAACGCGGAGATAACTACCAGATCTCCACTTCACTCAACCTCCAGGATTCCCTTCTCCAACGACACGGGTCGCCACCCACGGTCAAAAGGTGGGCTACTTTTCGGGGGAGTCTTACGCCTTTGCTAAGTAACGAGCAGTCGGTTAATTCTTATCAGCCCACCACCAACTGGGGTGATGTTGCAATGGCATCAGTCGTTTGTCAAATTGTTTGACAACAGCAATAACTATATTACTCTGTGTGTGTGTGTGTGTGTGTGTGTGTGTCTACAAGAAGAATGATGTTTGAGGGAAATGTCTTTTGCAATGGCAATTTACAATGCTCAACAGAATTGTTGTAAATGACAAATAAAATATAAACCATTTATTAAAGGTGCACAATTCGACATTATTATACGTTTATATTAATCATATGCATGCACCACGTATTTGTATTTGACAGTAATAAAGTTTAAAGAAATTTACCTGAAAATATTTGAACTTCACAAAGAGTAAGCGGAGCGCCCGGTATCGTTATATTTATAGAAGAAAACAACCGCGCATCATCAAGTTGGATAGGAATAACTGTGTCATTGTGTCTCGGAGGATTGGCATTACTATCATCATACAGCACACCGTTGGGAATGATGGCAGACTGACCTATTACCTTGAACTCTTTGAGTCTGTATTGAACTGGAACAAAGTGCGCTGTATTGTTAACATTGTTTTTCTAAGCGTAATACAAACAAAGAAAACATTTCATATTCGTGAATATAAGTTGTGTACAAGTATTTTTTTTTTGTATTCTAATCTGAATTGTCCGTTCATCGTAAACGTGCAATAGAACAGAACAGAACACCCCGTGCGATTTAGTTTCAATAAATAAGCATACTAACCATTAGCAGACACAGTTATAGTGAGACAAACATAATGGACGGAGGTGTCATATTATGCGTCGTGATACAGTTATCACACACAATTAATATATAACTTTCAATCTGTTAAACCGATTTGTTAGTAAATAAATGTAAAGCCTGTTTCTTATAGTTATTCAGATCGAGAGAGTGCGAAGAAGTGTATGTTACTTCAGACCAATATTTATTAACAATTAAATACACCATCGTACTCGTTTCATCAAAAGTCAAAAATTGTTTATCATTGCAGTTTATTTAAGGCTTTATATGTAAAATATTTATTCATATGTGTTAGGTATTTGTAATTATTTAAGAGCTAGTTTAATAAATTCGTATTTAGAAAACGCATGTTATCCTCTCTACATAATTTACAAATGTGTTTCATAGTTCGGCTTGACCCCTGAACTCCACTAATTCACATGATGATGCGGTGCCATTTGGTTTGTACATATACCCTTTAAAACTCATAACATACTTATAAATAATGTTTACATAGAACTCACATGCATAATGGTAGGAACCAATCAGATTTGTCCATAGTAGTTTCGTTTAACATATTTGAAATAATTTAACTTAATATGGTGTTAAATAAATGTTGCATTATATGGGGCTAGAATACTAAACTTCAAGTCAGTAGACCTATAGTAGACGACACTTTAACCAACTGCGCCATAGTATATAACACAAGCTGCGAACTGAAATCTGATTGGTTCCTACCACTCCGCATGGGTAAGATCTCTTAACCAAAAACACCCCGAAAGCACAAAGCAAATGTGTTTAAACCTGAATGTAGCATTATGCGTAACAGCATGCATATTTCAACGACATTCAAAATTACATTCCAAATATAAAACAATAGAAATATGATGTAGCAAAATGGCAAGTGCACCGCATAAACGAAACACATCTATGGATGTGATAAAAACTCATTTGGCACCTATTCAATGATGTATGTTTGTTTCCATTTCACGCGCTTTGCAACTTTATTTAGAATTAAAAAAACGAAACAAAAACATTGTACTTTATTTTAAAGTGAGTTTCGTTAATTAGTATGACCCATAGTTGAATGTAATTATATTTTAAATGAAAAGAACAGTTACCGTTAATAAAAAGCATGATATTCTATATTTGAAAGTAGTCAATGGTGTTTTTCAGAATTGCCAAACACGATGTTTTAACCACATAACTTATATTTAAACTATATGTTATTAAATGCCATGTACAATTTGAGGAAAATCCTATTTCAATTTACGCTTACGTTAGAAGAAAAGAATATGGCCCAATGTCTTATGTTGACAAATATGATAAACATAAAGAACTACAATACAACCTTGTTGCTTAATGAAGGCAAAGTAGTAATATAAGAACAGCCGTTGCCTTGTTAGTGTAATTTTACTTTATATTACAATACGTGTGTTTGAAATGTGAACGTTTAATTTTCGACTTTCTTTGATAACAGCTAATTGTATCCGAATAAGGAAAATGTCATTTAGCAGAATTTAAATATACAGAGTTTTATTATCATGAGTCTTTCAGAACGGTATAGTAATAATGTATTCAAAAACTCATGGTAATTAAATTATACATTACATTTTCCTAAAATAAATATTAAATACATTATTTGAGCTAGTTTTCACCGCCAGTATATTGAAATTCCTTTGTCGTCATTGACACAGAAACATGCTAAATAGTGAATAAAAGATTAACAAATTGGAGAATAAATTATAGAAATGGCCTGAATTCTATCATATACATGTACAGTTGTGATCATCCCCAGGTCATTTTCAGTCATTGAGAAATATGAGCTACACCGTTTATCTTGAATCAAATCAAGCAAAAGTATTACATGAATTTGACACGACTACGTTACGCCTCTGGATAATTTACGTAATTTTCGTCCGTTGTCTGACGTCCTTTACGCACGCAGCTTTAAGTGCTGATTTTTTAGTAACTTAAAGAGTCGAAGAAAACAAAGTAAAAGGAAGTTCCAAAACATTCTAGTAGCAGGAATTATTTCCCCTTAAGGCCCCTTTACACAGAGCTGCGACCTTTGTGCCACCTTTGAGCGACCAAAATATGGCCAGGACGCTCAATGGTCGCCTAAACCCAGAAAATCATGTTTCTATGTAACTGCTCCAGCGATCCTTGTGCCTCCCTTAAACCACCAAAAATGCAATTTTCGGGCATTTTCATGGCGATCTACGAACGACCTGTGCGTCCACTGAGCCACCTGCCTGCCTCCCCTGTGCTTCCCCTGTGCAACCTACGGCAACGGCAACGCGATTATAGGCGACCCCTGAGCAATGTTTGGGCAACCATTGAGCCTCCTCTGTGCCATCATCGGGGACCAACGGCAACTAACGGCGATCACTGGACGACCATTCAGCCAAACAATGTTGCAGCAGAACGCATCTATTACCTGGCGACCATTGGGCGACAACTGTGCCTCCATTCTACAACCAAGGTAATGCTTGTGCCTCCCTTCTGCCTCCTTTGAGCCACCTTTGAGCAACCAACCTCCTCGGCGACCTTTGTGCGACTGTTTTGAACATGTTCAAAAATTCACGGCGATCATGGCGTCTATGGCGATGCCTGAACCTCCTGTGTACTCCCTTTGAACGACCTAGGCAACCTTTGAGCCTCCAACGACGACCTGGCAAATTTGATGGTCGCACACGGGAGGTACAAAGGTCGCCATCCTGTGTAAAGGCCCCATTAGTTATTAGGGGATGAAAATCCCATTAACGGTATCAACTTTTGTCCACATACTATGAGTTTGAAAAAAAGTATCCCTTTTGTTTCCGATTTCTGCCAAGTAAACAGGAGTCAAAAATATGTAACAGGAAACCAGTAGCTACTTCCGGAGATCGACATGGATTGGAAGTGAGCACGAACCATAGTAGCCGTAGTTTAACTATGGTTAGACCGAATACGCAATGGTTTAACCAGAATGACGTCATCAGTCAACTATAGTTCAACCCGTGGCAAGGGGATGGTTGCTCTGGTTCAAACATGGCGGACAAAAATAAACTTTTGCAAATTTGAAACAACCTTTGTTGTATCTTCCTCATTTAAAGACATTTGACTTGAGTTATAAGCGTGTTTTGTGTATGTATTCAGTTACTAGTTACATTAATACAATTGCAAAAACAATTAACTATTTTACAGCAACGTATATGAGAAATTGCGTTGCCGGTGTCAATGTAAAAAACATATGATTTAATTGCACTATGTATCGGCATAGTCGAAAACCTGGGACGGAATGGAATTAGAATGGTATGAGAGTTTGATTCCAATCGCATTCCATTCCATTCTAAAGTTCCCATTCCATATTTTTAGTCTGTAACACATGTATGGGATAAAATATGCAACGAATCTGGAAGAAAATTGGAACAAAATGAAAAAGTGTGAAATACGCTTATTTTACCATATAAGGATCTAGACAGCTGATACTCTAATTATCAGGAAAGCATGGGAACACAATGCAATATATATCTGTCATTTTCTAAATTCATATATAACCTCTAAATTATTCAAGTAATATTTTATATGAGAGGGTAGTATAAGCCAGCATTAAAGATGAATGGCCACCCTTTTTGTAGTATAATCAATAAACAAAATTAACTCTTAAGCATCATATGAACATGTCTTGAAAGTCTCGGAGAGAAAAATATATTGAAAACCACTACTAAGTTGTATTTAAAAATAAGTACTTTAAAACAGTCCGGAAAAGAATTTTGTATTATATATAAATATTAGAAATACAAAGGGCCATAACACAGTGGAAACCTATCGAACCAAAACGTCACGTCAATTTGCGCATATACACCTGATATTGATGCTTCGTAGCAAGTTTCACTAAATTATAACATGGGGTTAAAGAGAAATGGCGCGGACAAGAATTTTCTATTTGACTACCAAGTATGAAATGCATTAACAATACAAAGGGCCATAACTCAGTGGAAAATTATCAAACCGGAACGTCATGATAGTATCTGCATATCCACTAGATATTGATACTTCCTAGCAAGTTTCGCGAAATTCTAAGAAGGAGTTATTGCGAAATAGCCCGGACAAGAATTGCGTCTACGGTATTATATATATATATGTGGACGGACTGACAGACAGACGGACAAGCTAATTCCAGTATACCCCCTCCAAACTTCATTTTGCGGGGGGTATAAAAACGTATATTAGTCAGACAAATACAAACCCGGAGGGAAATATGTTGTTATATTATTATTATTATTATAATAATAATGAAACTGGTAAATACACATGAATCAAAATCATATTCAGTTACAAAGACTTTTAATAAATTATTACAACAATACTTTTGCCTACTGGCCTTAGACTTATTTTCCGAAGAATTGCTATTGTGTGAAACCGCTAGTGCGAGGACTGATAGCACGAGTTGTAAATAAGCTTGACCGAAATGTATCCACTGTACAAACAAATTATATGTATATGAGTTGTTTTGTTTTCTTTCTCTCTTTTTTTTTCTGATGATTTTCCCCTCTGTATTAGTTATGCTATATACTATTCGAAATTGTTTGTTTAAAATACTAGGTGTAAGTGCTCTTTTGTAGCTTTACTCCATGATAGTATTATTCATGCTATTCTCAATGTAATGTAACCGCATCATTGTAATAGGCGATGAACATTGTATGATGTTTATGCTGAATAAAATAATTGAATTGAATTGAATTGTATCAGCTCAGTTAAGATAAACTGCATGTTTGGACATGTAATGTTTGTAATAACTATACTGTTGCCATTCTTTGTAATTGTATTTTGTATCCTCATGGGCTTTTAAGCCTATTGGAAATTGGAAATAAAGACTATGCAACTCGTTAAATTGCTAGATATATATTAGTATGATTATAATTACTGTTGTTAAGTCATTAAAACATTACGCGTGAAGCAGGCACGTGCCGATGGAGGAGGTCATGCCGAAATATGTGTTGACACAGATGAGAAAATTTTATCAAAATCCAAAAGGAGCACTCTACATGGATCATAAATGGGAATAAAATGTATATCAAGGAACTATTATAATTTGGTGGATTACAAAATATGTAACTCTCAGTGAATTTTCCCGATAATGAACAATTAAAATGTAATGATAAAAAGTATTTTGTCTTAATTACACAATAAAAATACTTCCCCAATCATGTGTAATTCTCCGTCTGATAAGAACTCTAAATTCTAAGCATCTTACTGACCAGTCTGAACCATATCAATTTGCTCCCCATGCTGTTTTATTTATGTCTTCAATTAGGAATAATAGTCCCTTCACTGCAGCACATGTCAATCACTCATAAGTTTTCCAGGACTACACAGCTAGGCCTTTAAGGCTTCGGGCGTTCCGTTAGTTTTTCTACATAATTCGCATTTTAACTGTTAATAATTATATTACTGAAAAAATGACGTGTAAGCTGTTGACCTCATGCCTTTCCGCTATTAAAGAATATGTTATAAAATATTGCGAAAAGGTTTTTGAAAATTCAGGAATCGATCTATTTTGGTCGATCAAGAACTCCGAAGTCCTTGATAAATTACGGTGTAAACGTTTCCATGCCTCTACTCTTAGCATCTATGACTTTTCTACAGTACGGGTTGTACACGATATACTCCTGTAGTACGGGTTGAACACTACATAATCCTGTAGTACGTGTTGTACACTATATACTCCTGTAGTACGGGTTGTACACTATATACTCCTGTAGTACGGGTTGTACACTATATACTCCTGTAGTACGGGTTGTACACTATATACTCCTGTAGTACGGGTTGTACACTATATACTCCTGTAGTACGGGTTGTTCACTATATACTCCTGTAGTACGGGTTGAACACTACATACTCCTGTAGTACGGGTTGTACACTATATACTCCTGTAGTACGGGTTGTACACTACATACTCCTGTAGTACGGGTTGTACACTATATACTCCTGTAGTACGGGTTGTACACTATATACTCCTGTAGTACGGGTTGAACACTACATACTCCTGTAGTACGGGTTGTACACTACATACTCCTGTAGTACGGGTTGTACACTATATACTCCTGTAGTACGGGTTGAACACTACATACTCCTGTAGTACGGGTTGTACACTACATACTCCTGTAGTACGGGTTGTTCACTATATACTCCTGTAGTACGGGTTGTACACTACATACTCCTGTAGTACGGGTTGTACACTATATACTCCTGTAGTACGGGTTGTACACTATATACTCCTGTAGTACGGGTTGAACACTACATACTCCTGTAGTACGGGTTGTACACTATATACTCCTGAAGTACGTGTTGTACACGATATACTCCTGTAGTACGGGTTGTACACTATATACTCCTGTAGTACGGGTTGAACACTACATACTCCTGTAGTACGTGTTGTACACTATATACTCCTGTAGTACGGGTTGTACACGATATACTCCTGTAGTACGGGTTGTTCACTATATACTCCTGTAGTACGTGTTGTAGACTATATACTCCTGTAGTACGGGTTGTACACTATATACTCCTGTAGTAGTACGGGTTGTACACTACATACTCCTGTAGTACGGGTTGTTCACTATATACTCCTGTAGTACGTGTTGTACACTATATACTCCTGTAGTACGTGTTGTACACTATATACTCCTGTAGTACGGGTTGTACACTATATACTCCTGTAGTACGGGTTGTACACTATATACTCCTGTAGTACGGATTGTACACTATATACTCCTGTAGTACGGGTTGTACACTATATACTCCTGTAGTACGGGTTGTACACTATATACTCCTGTAGTACGGGTTGTACACTATATACTCCTGTAGTACGGGTTGTACACTATATACTCCTGTAGTACGTGTTGTACACTATATACTCCTGTAGTACGGGTTGTACACTATATACTCCTGTAGTACGGGTTGTACACTATATACTCCTGTAGTACGGGTTGTACACTATATACTCCTGTAGTACGGGTTGTTCACTATATACTCCTGTAGTACGGGTTGTACACTATATACTCCTGTAGTACGGGTTGTTCACTATATACTCCTGTAGTACGTGTTGTACACTATATACTCCTGTAGTACGTGTTGTACACTATATACTCCTGTAGTACGGGTTGTACACTATATACTCCTGTAGTACGGGTTGTACACTATATACTCCTGTAGTACGGGTTGTACACTATATACTCCTGTAGTACGGGTTGTACACTATATACTCCTGTAGTACGGGTTGTACACTATATACTCCTGTAGTACGGGTTGTTCACTATATACTCCTGTAGTACGGGTTGTACACTATATACTCCTGTAGTACGGGTTGTACACTATATACTCCTGTAGTACGGGTTGTACACTATATACTCCTGTAGTACGGGTTGTACACTATATACTCCTGTAGTACGGGTTGAACACTACATACTCCTGTAGTACGGGTTGAACACTACATACTCCTGTAGTACGTGTTGTACACGATATACTCCTGTAGTACGGGTTGAACACTATATACTCCTGTAGTACGGGTTGCACACTATATACTCCTGTAGTACGTGTTGTACACTATATACTCCTGTAGTACGGGTTGTACACTATATACTCCTGTAGTACGGGTTGTACACTATATACTCCTGTAGTACGGGTTGTACACTATATACTCCTGTACTACGGGTTGTACACTATATACTCCTGTAGTACGGGTTGTACACTATATACTCCTGTAGTACGTGTTGTACACTACATACTCCTGTAGTACGGGTTGTACACTACATACTCCTGTAGTACGTGTTGTACACTACATACTCCTGTAGTACGGGTTGTACACTATATACTCCTGTAGTACGGGTTGAACACTATATACTCCTGTAGTACGTGTTGTACACTATATACTCCTGTAGTACGGGTTGTACACTATATACTCCTGTAGTACGGGTTGTACACTATATACTCCTGTAGTACGTGTTGTACACTATATACTCCTGTAGTACGTGTTGTACACTATATACTCCTGTAGTACGGGTTGTACACGATATACTCCTGTAGTACGGGTTGTACACTATATACTCCTGTAGTACGGGTTGTACACTATATACTCCTGTAGTACGGGTTGTACACTATATACTCCTGTAGTACGGGTTGTACACTATATACTCCTGTAGTACGGGTTGTACACTATATACTCCTGTAGTACGGGTTGTACACTATATACTGCTGTAGTACGGGTTGTACACTATATACTCCTGTAGTACGGGTTGTACACTATATACTCCTGTAGTACTGGTTGTACACTATATACTCCTGTAGTACGGGTTGTACACTATATACTCCTGTAGTACGGGTTGTACACTATATACTCCTGTAGTACGGGTTGTTCACTACATACTCCTGTAGTTCGTGTTGTACACTACATACTCCTGTAGTACGGGTTGAACACTACATACTCCTGTAGTACGGGTTGAACACTACATACTCCTGTAGTACGGGTTGAACACTACATACTCCTGTAGTACGGGTTGTACACTATATACTCCTGTAGTACGGGTTGTACACGATATACTCCTGTAGTACGGGTTGTACACTATATACTCCTGTAGTACGGGTTGTACACTATATACTCCTGTAGTACGTGTTGTACACTATATACTCCTGTAGTACGGGTTGTACACTATATACTCCTGTAGTACGGATTGTACACTATATACTCCTGTAGTACGGGTTGTACACTATATACTCCTGTAGTACGTGTTGTACACTATATACTCCTGTAGTACGGATTGTACACTATATACTCCTGTAGTACGGGTTGTACACTATATACTCCTGTAGTACGGGTTGTACACTATATACTCCTGTAGTACGTGTTGTACGCTATATACTCATGTAGTATGTGTTGTACACTATATACTCCTGTAGTACGGGTTGTTCACTATATACTCCTGTAGTACGGATTGTACACTCTTTACTCCTGTAGTACGGGTTGTACACTATATACTCCTGTAGTACGGGTTGTACACTATATACTCCTGTAGTACGGGTTGTACACTATATACTCCTGTAGTACGTGTTGTACACTATATACTCCTGTAGTACGGGTTGTACACTATATACTCCTGTAGTACGGGTTGTACACTATATACTCCTGTAGTACGTGTTGTACACTATATACTCCTGTAGTACGGGTTGAACACTACATACTCCTGTAGTACGGGTTGTACACTATATACTCCTGTAGTACGTGTTGTACACTATATACTCCTGTAGTACGGGTTGTTCACTATATACTCCTGTAGTACGGGTTGTACACTACATACTCCTGTAGTACGTGTTGTACACTATATACTCCTGTAGTACGGGTTGTTCACTATATACTCCTGTAGTACGGGTTGTTCACTATATACTCCTGTAGTACGTGTTGTACACTATATACTCCTGTAGTACGGGTTGTACACTATATACTCCTGTAGTACGGGTTGTTCACTATATACTCCTGTAGTACGGGTTGTACACTATATACTCCTGTAGTACGGGTTGTACACTATATACTCCTGTAGTACGTGTTGTACACTATATACTCCTGTAGTACGGGTTGTAAACTATATACTCCTGTAGTACGGATTGTACACTACATACTCCTGTAGTACGGGTTGTACACTATATACTCCTGTAGTACGGGTTGTACACTACATACTCCTGTAGTACGGATTGTACACTATATACTCCTGCTGTAGTACGGGTTGTACACTATATACTCCTGTAGTACGGGTTGTACACTATATACTCCTGTAGTACGGGTTGTAAACTATATACTCCTGTAGTACGGGTTGTAAACTATATACTCCTGTAGTACAGGTTGTACAATATATACTCCTCTACCACAGATAACTTGAGTCAGCTTATACAGAAGACTAGAATGTACTACTTTTCTAGCTTGTAATAATGTCAGGTCTTGCTTTACAAACGCCCATAATGATAATTATAAGATGTGGACGTGAGCTGATGTTTGTAGAGCGTTATCTTTTCTTCTCGACTCTATCTTTATAAGATACGGAAAAAACGTTTACCGTCAGGGTATTGGTATTCCTATGGATACGAACTGTGTCGCAGATTTGTTTTTTTACTGCTATAAAAGAGATTTTATGTTGAGTTTTCCACCTACTAGCCATAGTGACATTATTGATGCATTTATTAATACATCTCGGTATCTAGAAGACATACTCAATATTGATAATCCATTATTTGCTCATATGGTTACTAAAATGTTACCATCAGAACTTACGTTGAATAAAGCGAATAGTTGGATTTTATAGGAGCATTCCTCGACCTTCATCTCTCGACTTCTAATGATTTCGTACATACGTGATGGGAGATGGGGGGAGGGGATTACGGTTATCTGTTATTGAATGGTAATTAAATTATACATTACATTTTCCTAAAATAAATATTAAATACATTATTTGAGCTAGTTTTCACCGCCAGTATATTGAAATTCCTTTGTCGTCATTGACACAGAAACATGCTAAATAGTGAATAAAAGATTAACAAATTGGAGAATAAATTATAGAAATGGCCTGAATTCTATCATATACATGTACAGTTGTGATCATCCCCAGGTCATTTTCAGTCATTGAGAAATATGAGCTACACCGTTTATCTTGAATCAAATCAAGCAAAAGTATTACATGAATTTGACACGACTACGTTACGCCTCTGGATAATTTACGTAATTTTCGTCCGTTGTCTGACGTCCTTTACGCACGCAGCTTTAAGTGCTGATTTTTTAGTAACTTAAAGAGTCGAAGAAAACAAAGTAAAAGGAAGTTCCAAAACATTCTAGTAGCAGGAATTATTTCCCCTTAAGGCCCCTTTACACAGAGCTGCGACCTTTGTGCCACCTTTGAGCGACCAAAATATGGCCAGGACGCTCAATGGTCGCCTAAACCCAGAAAATCATGTTTCTATGTAACTGCTCCAGCGATCCTTGTGCCTCCCTTAAACCACCAAAAATGCAATTTTCGGGCATTTTCATGGCGATCTACGAACGACCTGTGCGTCCACTGAGCCACCTGCCTGCCTCCCCTGTGCTTCCCCTGTGCAACCTACGGCAACGGCAACGCGATTATAGGCGACCCCTGAGCAATGTTTGGGCAACCATTGAGCCTCCTCTGTGCCATCATCGGGGACCAACGGCAACTAACGGCGATCACTGGACGACCATTCAGCCAAACAATGTTGCAGCAGAACGCATCTATTACCTGGCGACCATTGGGCGACAACTGTGCCTCCATTCTACAACCAAGGTAATGCTTGTGCCTCCCTTCTGCCTCCTTTGAGCCACCTTTGAGCAACCAACCTCCTCGGCGACCTTTGTGCGACTGTTTTGAACATGTTCAAAAATTCACGGCGATCATGGCGTCTATGGCGATGCCTGAACCTCCTGTGTACTCCCTTTGAACGACCTAGGCAACCTTTGAGCCTCCAACGACGACCTGGCAAATTTGATGGTCGCACACGGGAGGTACAAAGGTCGCCATCCTGTGTAAAGGCCCCATTAGTTATTAGGGGATGAAAATCCCATTAACGGTATCAACTTTTGTCCACATACTATGAGTTTGAAAAAAAGTATCCCTTTTGTTTCCGATTTCTGCCAAGTAAACAGGAGTCAAAAATATGTAACAGGAAACCAGTAGCTACTTCCGGAGATCGACATGGATTGGAAGTGAGCACGAACCATAGTAGCCGTAGTTTAACTATGGTTAGACCGAATACGCAATGGTTTAACCAGAATGACGTCATCAGTCAACTATAGTTCAACCCGCGGCAAGGGGATGGTTGCTCTGGTTCAAACATGGCGGACAAAAATAAACTTTTGCAAATTTGAAACAACCTTTGTTGAATCTTCCTCATTTAAAGACATTTGACTTGAGTTATAAGCGTGTTTTGTGTATGTATTCAGTTACTAGTTACATTAATACAATTGCAAAAACAATTAACTATTTTACAGCAACGTATATGAGAAATTGCGTTGCCGGTGTCAATGTAAAAAACATATGATTTAATTGCACTATGTATCGGCATAGTCGAAAACCTGGGACGGAATGGAATTAGAATGGTATGAGAGTTTGATTCCAATCGCATTCCATTCCATTCTAAATTTCCCATTCCATATTTTTAGTCTGTAAC
This sequence comes from Cyrtodaria siliqua, assembly GCA_037043455.1. Classification (NCBI taxonomy): domain Eukaryota; kingdom Metazoa; phylum Mollusca; class Bivalvia; order Adapedonta; family Hiatellidae; genus Cyrtodaria; species Cyrtodaria siliqua. The sequence goes on from JAWPHD010006801.1 coordinate 18,623, forward strand.
ACATGTATGGGATAAAATATGCAACGAATCTGGAAGAAAATTGGAACAAAATGAAAAAGTGTGAAATACGCTTATTTTACCATATAAGGATCTAGACAGCTGATAATCTAATTATCAGGAAAGCATGGGAACACAATGCAATATATATCTGTCATTTTCTAAATTCATATATAACCTCTAAATTATTCAAGTAATATTTTATATGAGAGGGTAGTATAAGCCAGCATTAAAGATGAATGGCCACCCTTTTTGTAGTATAATCAATAAACAAAATTAACTCTTAAGCATCATATGAACATGTCTTGAAAGTCTCGGAGAGAAAAATATATTGAAAACCACTACTAAGTTGTATTTAAAAATAAGTACTTTAAAACAGTCCGGAAAAGAATTTTGTATTATATATAAATATTAGAAATACAAAGGGCCATAACACAGTGGAAACCTATCGAATCAAAACGACACGTCAATTTGCGCATATTCACCTGATATTGATGCTTCGTAGCAAGTTTCACTAAATTATAACATGGGGTTAAAGAGAAATGGCGCGGACAAGAATTTTCTATTTGACTACCAAGTATGAAATGCATTAACAATACAAAGGGCCATAACTCAGTGGAAAATTATCAAACCGGAACGTCATGATAGTATCTGCATATCCACTAGATATTGATACTTCCTAGCAAGTTTCGCGAAATTCTAAGAAGGAGTTATTGAGAAATAGCCCGGACAAGAATTGCGTCTACGGTATCATATATATATATGTGGACGGACTGACAGACAGACGGACAAGCTAATTCCAGTATACCCCCTCCAAACTTCATTTTGCGGGGGGTTTACAAACGTATATTAGTCAGACAAATACAAACCCGGAGGGAAATATGTTGTTATATTATTATTATTATTATAATAATAATGAAACTGGTAAATACACATGAATCAAAATCATATTCAGTTACAAAGACTTTTAATAAATTGTTACAACAATACTTTTGCCTACTGGCCTTAGACTTATTTTCCGAAGAATTGCTATTGTGTGAAACCGCTAGTGCGAGGACTGATAGCACGAGTTGTAAATAAGCTTGACCGAAATGTATCCACTGTACAAACAAATTATATGTATATGAGTTGTTTTGTTTTCTTTCTCTCTTTTTTTTTCTGATGATTTTCCCCTCTGTATTAGTTATGCTATATACTATTCGAAATTGTTTGTTTAAAATACTAGGTGTAAGTGCTCTTTTGTAGCTTTACTCCATGATAGTATTATTCATGCTATTCTCAATGTAATGTAACCGCATCATTGTAATAGGCGATGAACATTGTATGATGTTTATGCTGAATAAAATAATTGAATTGAATTGAATTGTATCAGCTCAGTTAAGATAAACTGCATGTTTGGACATGCAATGTTTGTAATAACTATACTGTTGCCATTCTTTGTAATTGTATTTTGTATCCTCATGGGCTTTTAAGCCTATTGGAAATTGGAAATAAAGACTATGCAACTCGTTAAATTGCTAGATATATATTAGTATGATTATAATTACTGTTGTTAAGTCATTAAAACATTACGCGTGAAGCAGGCACGTGCCGATGGAGGAGGTCATGCCGAAATATGTGTTGACACAGATGAGAACATTTTATCAAATCCAAAAGGAGCACTCTACATGGATCATAAATGGGAATAAAATGTATATCAAGGAACTATTATAATTTGGTGGATTACAAAATATGTAACTCTCAGTGAATTTTCCCGATAATGAACAATTAAAATGTAATGATAAAAAGTATTTTGTCTTAATTACACAATAAAAATACTTCCCCAATCATGTGTAATTCTCCGTCTGATAAGAACTCTAAATTCTAAGCATCTTACTGACCAGTCTGAACCATATCAATTTGCTCCCCATGCTGTTTTATTTATGTCTTCAATTAGGAATAATAGTCCCTTCACTGCAGCACATGTCAATCACTCATAAGTTTTCCAGGACTACACAGCTAGGCCTTTAAGGCTTCGGGCGTTCCGTTAGTTTTTCTACATAATTCGCATTTTAACTGTTAATAATTATATTACTGAAAAAATGACGTGTAAGCTGTTGACCTCATGCCTTTCCGCTATTAAAGAATATGTTATAAAATATTGCGAAAAGGTTTTTGAAAATTCAGGAATCGATCTATTTTGGTCGATCAAGAACTCCGAAGTCCTTGATAAATTACGGTGTAAACGTTTCCATGCCTCTACTCTTAGCATCTATGACTTTTCTACAGTACGGGTTGTACACGATATACTCCTGTAGTACGGGTTGAACACTACATACTCCTGTAGTACGTGTTGTACACTATATACTCCTGTAGTACGGGTTGTACACTATATACTCCTGTAGTACGGGTTGTACACTATATACTCCTGTAGTACGGGTTGTACACTATATACTCCTGTAGTACGTGTTGTACACTATATACTCCTGTAGTACGGGTTGTACACTACATACTCCTGTAGTACGGGTTGAACACTACATACTCCTGTAGTACGGGTTGTACACTATATACTCCTGTAGTACGTGTTGTACACGATATACTCCTGTAGTACGGGTTGTACACTATATACTCCTGTAGTACGGGTTGAACACTACATACTCCTGTAGTACGTGTTGTACACTATATACTCCTGTAGTACGGGTTGTACACGATATACTCCTGTAGTACGGGTTGTTCACTATATACTCCTGTAGTACGTGTTGTAGACTATATACTCCTGTAGTACGGGTTGTACACTATATACTCCTGTAGTAGTACGGGTTGTACACTACATACTCCTGTAGTACGGGTTGTTCACTATATACTCCTGTAGTACGTGTTGTACACTATATACTCCTGTAGTACGTGTTGTACACTATACACTCCTGTAGTACGGGTTGTACACTATATACTCCTGTAGTACGGGTTGTACACTATATACTCCTGTAGTACGGATTGTACACTATATACTCCTGTAGTACGGGTTGTACACTATATACTCCTGTAGTACGGGTTGTACACTATATACTCCTGTAGTACGGGTTGTACACTATATACTCCTGTAGTACGGGTTGTACACTATATACTCCTGTAGTACGTGTTGTACACTATATACTCCTGTAGTACGGGTTGTACACTATATACTCCTGTAGTACGGGTTGTACACTATATACTCCTGTAGTACGGGTTGTTCACTATATACTCCTGTAGTACGGGTTGTACACTATATACTCCTGTAGTACGGGTTGTTCACTATATACTCCTGTAGTACGTGTTGTACACTATATACTCCTGTAGTACGTGTTGTACACTATATACTCCTGTAGTACGGGTTGTACACTATATACTCCTGTAGTACGGGTTGTACACTATATACTCCTGTAGTACGGGTTGTACACTATATACTCCTGTAGTACGGGTTGTACACTATATACTCCTGTAGTACGGGTTGTTCACTATATACTCCTGTAGTACGGGTTGTACACTATATACTCCTGTAGTACGGGTTGTACACTATATACTCCTGTAGTACGGGTTGTACACTATATACTCCTGTAGTACGGGTTGTACACTACATACTCCTGTAGTACGGGTTGAACACTACATACTCCTGTAGTACGGGTTGAACACTACATACTCCTGTAGTACGTGTTGTACACTATATACTCCTGTAGTACGGGTTGTACACGATATACTCCTGTAGTACGGGTTGAACACTATATATATACTCCTGTAGTACGGGTTGCACACTATATACTCCTTTAGTACGTGTTGTACACTATATACTCCTGTAGTACGGGTTGTACACTATATACTCCTGTAGTACGGGTTGTACACTATATTCTCCTGTACTACGGGTTGTACACTATATACTCCTGTACTACGGGTTGTACACTATATACTCCTGTAGTACGGGTTGTACACTATATACTCCTGTAGTACGTGTTGTACACTACATACTCCTGTAGTACGGGTTGTACACTATATACTCCTGTAGTACGGGTTGTACACTACATACTCCTGTAGTACGGGTTGTACACTACATACTCCTGTAGTACGGGTTGAACACTATATACTCCTGTAGTACGTGTTGTACACTATATACTCCTGTAGTACGGGTTGTACACTATATACTCCTGTAGTACGGGTTGTACACTATATACTCCTGTAGTACGTGTTGTACACTATATACTCCTGTAGTACGGGTTGTACACTATTTACTCCTGTAGTACGTGTTGTACACTATATACTCCTGTAGTACGGGTTGTACACGATATACTCCTGTAGTACGGGTTGTACACTATATACTCCTGTAGTACGGGTTGTACACTATATACTCCTGTAGTACGGGTTGTACACTATATACTCCTGTAGTACGGGTTGTACACTATATACTCCTGTAGTACGGGTTGAACACTACATACTCCTGTAGTACGGGTTGAACACTACATAATCCTGTAGTACGGGTTGTACACTATATACTCCTGTAGTACGGGTTGTACACTATATACTCCTGTAGTACGGGTTGTACACGATATACTCCTGTAGTACGGGTTGTACACTATATACTCCTGTAGTACGGGTTGTACACTATATACTCCTGTAGTACGTGTTGTACACTATATACTCCTGTAGTACGGGTTGTACACTATATACTCCTGTAGTACGGATTGTACACTATATACTCCTGTAGTACGGATTGTACACTATATACTCCTGTAGTACGGGTTGTACACTATATACTCCTGTAGTACGTGTTGTACGCTATATACTCATTTAGTACGTGTTGTACACTATATACTCCTGTAGTACGGGTTGTTCACTATATACTCCTGTAGTACGGATTGTACACTCTTTACTCCTGTAGTACGGGTTGTACACTATATACTCCTGTAGTACGGGTTGTACACTATATACTCCTGTAGTACGGGTTGTACACTATATACTCCTGTAGTACGTGTTGTACACTATATACTCCTGTAGTACGGGTTGTACACTATATACTCCTGTAGTACGGGTTGTACACTATATACTCCTGTAGTACGTGTTGTACACTATATACTCCTGTAGTACGGGTTGAACACTACATACTCCTGTAGTACGGGTTGTACACTATATACTCCTGTAGTACGTGTTGTACACTATATACTCCTGTAGTACGGGTTGTTCACTATATACTCCTGTAGTACGGGTTGTACACTACATACTCCTGTAGTACGTGTTGTACACTATATACTCCTGTAGTACGGGTTGTTCACTATATACTCCTGTAGTACGGGTTGTACACTATATACTCCTGTAGTACGGGTTGTACACTATATACTCCTGTAGTACGGGTTGTTCACTATATACTCCTGTAGTACGTGTTGTACACTATATACTCCTGTAGTACGGGTTGTACACTATATACTCCTGTAGTACGGGTTGTTCACTATATACTCCTGTAGTACGGGTTGTACACTATATACTCCTGTAGTACGGGTTGTACACTATATACTCCTGTAGTACGTGTTGTACACTATATACTCCTGTAGTACGGGTTGTAAACTATATACTCCTGTAGTACGGATTGTACACTACATACTCCTGTAGTACGGGTTGTACACTATATACTCCTGTAGTACGGGTTGTACACTACATACTCCTGTAGTACGGATTGTACACTATATACTCCTGCTGTAGTACGGGTTGTACACTATATACTCCTGTAGTACGGGTTGTACACTATATTCTCCTGTAGTACGGGTTGTAAACTATATACTCCTGTAGTACGGGTTGTAAACTATATACTCCTGTAGTACAGGTTGTACAATATATACTCCTCTACCACAGATAACTTGAGTCAGCTTATACAGAAGACTAGAATGTACTACTTTTCTAGCTTGTAATAATGTCAGGTCTTGCTTTACAAACGCCCATAATGATAATTATAAGATGTGGACGTGAGCTGATGTTTGTAGAGCGTTATCTTTTCTTCTCGACTCTATCTTTATAAGATACGGAAAAAACGTTTACCGTCAGGGTATTGGTATTCCTATGGATACGAACTGTGTCGCAGATTTGTTTTTTTACTGCTATAAAAGAGATTTTATGTTGAGTTTTCCACCTACTAGCCATAGTGACATTATTGATGCATTTATTAATACATCTCGGTATCTAGAAGACATACTCAATATTGATAATCCATTATTTGCTCATATGGTTACTAAAATGTTTCCATCAGAACTTACGTTGAATAAAGCGAATAGTTGGATTTTATAGGAGCATTCCTCGACCTTCATCTCTCGACTTCTAATGATTTCGTACATACGTGATGGGAGATGGGGGGAGGGGATTACGGTTATCTGTTATTGGTTAATGTAATGTTATGTGCTATTGGCGAAATTTATTCTTTGTTATCTGTTATTGAGAAAAAATATTTACTGCTTTCTGTTATTCTGATTGATGAAAGAACATGTTACCCCCCAACCCAACCCACCACCACCACCCACACACTGACACGTATTGCAAAAACTGATTTATTTACTGTTAACTGTTATCAACAGATTTAATTTGCTGTTATCCTGTTATCATACAGAGCCAAAAAGCAATCCCAGGAAGGAACTCTTTGCTCATACACAATAGAGAATACTATAAATCATAGTAGTATAGACACTGGCGGTTTCAGCACAATTCCCCAGAACGGGCTTCAAACCCAAGAAACTAAAAAATGTGTCAGCCATGGCTGTTAACCCAGGTACACCATCATTTACAAAAAAAACTAAATGATAGCATACTTGAGCCAAAAGCCCTGAAACATATTATTAATTACTTCAGCAAACCCACTCTAGGAAACTATCGCTGAAACCCCCAGTATCTATACTACAATCCAGTTGATCCTTTCAATAACATAATATTTTGCTCATACAATTCAACTAAAATATTAGCAATTTATTAAGCAAAATCAGACGGAACCGGACAGTAGTCTTCATCATCGTTGTACATATCGTATTGTATCATGAAGTATTTAATTTTCCTACACTTTGCTATTTTGTATTTTAGTTCAAGAAGCTCTTCGCTGATTTTATCCAGCTCTTGTTGGTACTGATCCATTTCAACCAGAATCGTCTTTGCTTACTAACTTTGCTTGTTTTGCTATCCATAAAATCATCACGACGTCAGACACACTTTAGCGCCAAAATGTCATACAATATGTGACATAGTAACGTCGCGTCTCACACATAACGTTGCGTATAAAAGAGTTCGTATTTTACCTCTTTACAAAATAGCAGTTTACGCAAACATTTTAATAAACCAATAACAATGTTTTGTATATGGTGCATTATTTTTATAAGCTGTCACAAATAATAAATTTATGACTCTGATCTGGGTGAATTTATAATAAATAAAATAGTTTCAGTTAATAAACTTGCGTAGTGTTACAGGTTTAACTCAACCAATCAAAATCGTTCCAGGTTGTATTACACGTGTGTCATACAATATAATATTAAATGGATGTTCGACACTGCTAACAAGGGACGTTATGTAATAAAAGAAAATATAGGTTGAAGGGACATGATATCCAATCATAATTCTTTTTCAATTTTTTTCCAAATGCTATCGTACTTTTCTCTAGTAGATTTTGTTTTAATCGGTTTTGTTTCTTTTTTCTTTTTAATATTTTAAATATTTTCTGAAAAATGTATTCAAATTGATTGATTTTTTCGACCCTCTATGTTATCCAAAATCTTTACAATTTTGTAAAACAGCTCTTCAATTCTTAAAATGTTTTTCTAAATGATATTTTCTGTGATAAATACTTCTTTTCTTTCGATTGTAATTATAACCTATAATGAGATTATAGCCGTTGTAAGTCTCGCACTTAAAACAGATGCGTTCGTTATCGAGAACTTCATAAGTACCATTACAATTTATACGTGCACTTGTAGCAAAGCTTGGTTCCAACACAATATTTACAAAGCTTCTTTTTATCAAGAATGCAAAATAAGATGCAATCTAAACATACTCCAGGAGGATCAATAATATCCAAAACTCATTCACAATATTTGCCATTCATTATATTATAATATAGCATTATAATTTTTGAAATAGAAGCTTAAAAATATTATCTCATGTAATATTATAAATGGAACGTGTAGAAAAGAAAATCAAAGACATTAAGGAAAATCAAATGATATATGCTCGAATGGTTGATTTTGAAATATGAATAAACTTAACAGGGAGTTACTAGTTTTTACAAACTTTAAAGATCTAACTGAAAAAATTATAACCATGGCACAACAACTAAAATTATCGTGGAAAATAAAAAAGAAAGAAATAAGCAAGTTGCGTGCTTTCTGTGACAAAACAATTTCATCAGCAACTCGTGGTTTTATAACTGAAAATTCTTTTATTGCTTACTACAGCTAGACAAAATAATTGATATTGTTGTTTATGCTGGTTAAATAAAAATAATGTAATCTATAGTATATGGAAAGTTCTACAGAATAAATTAGTGTTTTTGAAAAAAGCCATATGGAAAAGGCAAATGAAGAACAAGCAAAAGAAGAAATCAACAGTTTTAAAAAAACATGTATGAAAATAGCAAATAAAGAAATCGTGGATTTTAAGCAAGATTACTGAAACAAAAAAACAAAACAAATAATGACATTTTAGAAAATCATATGAAAAATGTACATAAAAGAAAAAAATAATGCCATCGAGGAAGATCCTGTAAAAGATGATTGATGGGGAGTTCTGAAAACTTAATTGAGTTTTATGCAGAGTCTAAAATTAGTGAAATTGTGGCTGGCATAGCTGACAACCTTCCAGCTGAAGTAAGTCATGAGATGTTACCATCAGCAAAGGAAAACAATGAAAAAAGCTTTCTTGATTTTGTCGAGAAAATAAACTCACTAGTGGCTTGTGGTTTCGTTGAAAAAAAGAATTTCATAAACTACTGTGATATTTTAATAAACCAGGGAATAAATATTTACTTCAAAATAATTAAATAAAATAATTATGGGCTTAAAAAAAATCTCATGTAATATTATATAATAATAGAAATTGAACAATACCCAAAGCAATATAGCAAGGTTTTTAAAGTAAATGTTTAAGTAATAAACCACTTGCCCAGCTGCGAGAAACACAGCCAGCAGTTTTAAAATTTCTTAAAAAATAACTAGCAAAGACTGTAGGCTTTAAATTAAGTGTTGATGTGAAATATTACTTTAAAAAAAACATCGATGGGAGACAAATAAACAGGTCCTGCAACCAAATAAAAAACAGCTTTCTTTAATTCTAAAGCGGCAACAATATTATTCGAACATGATATTATCAAGGCACTGGATCAAGCACGTAGTGAAATTGTAAGCATAGCTGTAAGTTGACTTCATGTGGGAAGTGGCTGGCAAATTGAGGTAATAGATGCACACCACATAAATAGAATAAAGTACAAGCCTTTGGGAGGTAGCTCGTATTTGGATTTACCAAAAGAACTGATTGCGGTTATGGATATAAGGTTGTTTGTTATTACGATGATCAATATTCAAAACCATTTGTAACCTACAGAGGACCAAATGCTGTTTACAACTTTTTAGAAAAAATGATAGAAGAAAAAAAGTGGTGCAAAAAAACTATGAATGCACAATTTAAAAAAGATTTGGTGATGTCGTCGGAAGACGAAGCTAAATTCCAAAAATCTAAATCATGTCATATTTGTGGTTATGTTTTTTTAACAACTTCAAAAAAGGTGACGCGGGTTGTACAGTAGCATATGAAAACTCTATCAAAAAAGTTGTCATATAACTGGAAAGTATAGGGGAATTTCAGGCTGACTAAAAAAATATCTGTTGTGTTTCATAACTTGAGAGGATACGATTCTCACTTTATAGTACAACACATCGGAAAGTTTAAACAAAACATAAATGTTATACCAAATAACATGGAAAAGTACACGGCTTTTATATTAGGACAAAGTTTGGTGTTTATTGACAGTTTTCAGTTTATGTCTAAATCATTAGAAAATTTAGTAAAAAACTTCCCCTCGTTTCAATACACCTCGCAAGAATACTTTGATAACAAGTTAGAATTGATAAAAAGAAAAGGTGTTTATCCTTATGATTACATGAACAGTTTTGAACGTTTTAAGGAGACTAAATTACCTGGGAAAAATAACGTTTATTCTCAATTAAATGATGAACACATTTCAGATGCAGATTATGATCATGCTACAAAAACATGGAAAACATTTAAGATTAAAAATATGGGAGAATATCATGATCTGTATCTCAAGACTGATGTGTTGCTGCTTGCAGATGTTTGTGAAAAATTTAGAAAAATGTGTATTGAGTATTACAAATTAGATCCTTGCCATTACTTCAATAGTCCTGGTTTAGCCTGGGATGCATGCCTTAAGATGACTGACATTCAACTTGATTTAATAACTGATATTGATCAATATTTGTTTGTGGCAAAAGGATTAAGAGGTGGCACAAGTTATGTTGCAAACAGATATTCACAGGCTAACAATAAATATTTAATAATTATGACAGTAAAAAAGAAAGCAATCCATACAATAACATGTATGGATGGGCTATGTCACAACCACTACCTACTGGTAACTTTAAGTGAGTTGATAAGTTTGAAAAAGGAAAATCAAATTACATTGCTGTGTGTGATATCGAGTATCCCAAGAACTGCTGAGTATCCCAAGAAAAGATGACTCGTATAATGATTATCCTCTTGCCCCAGAAAGTTTAAATATAAAAGATGAATGGTTGTCAGACTATTGTAAACATTTAAAACAAAAGTTTAAATTGGGACATTGCAATGTTAATAAACTTATTACGACGTTTAAAAATAAAGAAAAGTATGTCATGCATTTTAGAAACTTAGAATTGTATAAAAAGCTTGGATTAAAGGTAACAAAAATACACCGAATACCCAAGTTTGACGAATCAGAGTGTTTGAAGATATGCATAGACTTTAAATACTGCTAAGATAACAGCTGGTAAAAATGCTTTTGAAAAGGATTTCTTTAAACTAATGAACAATTCAGTTTTTAGTAAAACGATGGAAATTTGGGAAAAAGAATTAATGTCAAATAACCTCATGATGAGGAGGTCCTTTTAAAATATGCAGCAAGACCATCATTCATTTCTTATAAAATGTTTAATAAAAAAATATTTGCCATAAACAGAATGAAAGAAAGACTAGTGTTAAATCGTCCTATTTATGTTGGTATGTGTATTTTAGACTTGTCAAAATATTTTATGTATGATTTCCATTACAACTACATTAAAAACAAATGTGATAAAAAAGTTAAATTATTATTTACTGATAGCGATTCCTTGTGCTATGAAATAAAAACAAAAGATGTGTACGCAGACTTTTACAAAGATAAACAACTATTTGATAATTGTGATTATAATCCAAAAAGTAATTTTCATTTTAATGATAATAAAATGGTTATTGGCAAGATGAAAGATGAAACTTGTGGTATACCTATTGTTGAATTTGTTGGACTACGAAGTAAACTATATTCGTATATGTTTGATAATGAGGTTCGTACAAAAAATGCAAGGGTGTTAAAAAGTGTGATGTTAAAAAAAATATAACACATGATAATTACAAAGACATTTTGTTTACAGCAACAGAAAGTCACCATGAAATGAAAGTCATTAGGTCAAAAAAGCATAACATAAGCAGCTATGTAATACATAAAAAAAGTTTATCAGTTTATGACGATAAAAGATACATACTAGATAATGGACAAGATACATTAGCATACAAGTAAAATACTCTATGGTAAAATACGATATGTACAGCGATGATGAAGACTACTGTCCGGTTCCGTCTGACTTTGCTTAATAAATTGCAACTGTTTTAGTTGAATTGTATGAGCAAAATATTATGTTATTGAAATGATCAACTGGCTTGATAAATAGTACAGATACTGGGGGTTTCAGCGATAGTTTCCTAGAGTGGGTTTGCTCAAGTAATTAGAAATATGTTTCAGGGCTTTTGGCTCAAGTTATCATTTAGGTTTTTTGTAAATGATGGTGCACCTGGGTTAACAGCCATGGCTGACACATTTTATAGTTGCTTGGGTTTGAAGCCCGCTCTGGGGAACTGTGCTGAAACCCCCAGTATCGATACTACTAATCATGTATCGGAACTGCCAGTGAACAATTAAGAGATGACATATAATTATAGAGGAACTTGCATGAGTTCCCGTTTAATATTGAATTTATTAAACGAGTTTGACGGACGGACGAACGTACGGACGGATTGACGGACGGACGGACCGACCGACCGACCGATACATACACACAAACACACGCACACAGACTGGCACACACATACCATCACACAAGCGCACACACACGCGCATACACACACAAATATTGACATATGTACATGGCAGACACATACGCAAACTAACTGACAGTGCACATTACCACTGCATTGTAGTATGATCGGTGAAATTGCCTTTGATGAATGCATAGCATTACCTCTTTAAATTCAGTACAAACAAAGAGGCGGAGCTTTACATACGTACGGTAAATTTATGAAAGTTAGTGTACAGACAGTACGCGCAGACAGTGTCACTAAGTGCACCATACTACAAAAAGATAGTCTGTATCAGCTCGTTGGTTAGGCCATACAAAGTTTTTTTCTATGTTTAGCGTCATTGGGCTCATATTATTTTGAGTGACTGGGCTAGAAAAACAAAACATTTTTGACATTCATATGAAAACCATCGGAAACGCATTTCAGCGTCGCTCGCGACAACGCGAAACATGTTATAAAATCACTAGGGAAATAAACAACTTGATCAGCTACTACATCAATTCCTAATTGGAATAAACAAAATCTTAATACATGAATATCATTATACGTTGTTTTGTTGTTTGAATATGGTTTCAGTAAAAAACAAACTCCAAAGAATGATGAATTAATTTTTGATTGTCATATGATATCTGTATACATTATGCGTGTATCCATTTCTAGAAACTATGGTTTAACTAGAGTAAGTTCGCATCACTCCTTAACTAGACATGCGCAGATCAACGACCATAGTTAAACTATAGTTAGTGATCGAAGTCCCTCATGGTAATTTGTTTTCGGACCTCCTCGACGATGTCACTTGTCCGGTGCCATTCGCAGCATCTCGGTATCACCGAAGAATGACGGAATTGGCCGACTATGTACGATCAATGCCATCGGAACTTTTCGTTAATTTATGCAATCGATGAGGATAAATCAGTACCGACTTATTGTCTCGCCAGTGATTATCGACCAATATTCGATAAATACAACTAAATAGGACACTTTCAATTGACTTTGCAGTTTAATAAGCACAACTGACGCTACTATTCACCGCATTCAGGTCTTGCGTGAGTATCAGGAGTCATAGAAGCAGACTAATACTTTACAATATATACTATTTAATTATAAAGTCACGCGTTTAATTCCGTGGCCTAATGGTTAGAGCTCCAAACTTCTATGCAGAAGATCCGAGTTCAAGTCCCTAAGTTTTTTTGTTTATTTTTTCTTCCCTGAAATAATAAGTACTTATAAACTATTTGATGGACTGATTAAATGTGGACTTATTAAATATTATTTTAAGGCGTCTTCTGGACTGGATCTTTGATTTAGATTACAATAAACCAATGACAAAAAATCTTAATCGGGCTCCAGTTTCCAGCATTTCCATGAATAATTTTGACAATACGTGCAATTTATATATATATAATTATTAGAATTGGATTCCTTTTTTTCCACCACTAAGTAAGAATTTAATACGCAGTTTATAATAAAAAAAAAGAGAGCTGTCGGAGAACAGCGCAGCTGGACTATTCGATTTTTCAGACAATAATCAATTATATAGCCTGTGATGATGGGGTGTGGATGGTTGGGGGATGATGGTTGGGGTGGGGAAGGGGCGGGGGGCGCATCATTGATAAAGGTGTAGATTTGATCAAACAAAACAACATTATCTTGGGATATCGTTGAGAACCTGACCATTGCACATACGTTCACGCACCTTCGCAACATCTCGATTGAATCTGAACTTGTCTAAAACTGACAAGAGTTTGTACGAATGGTCCGTACTGAACACATGCATGTGAATCTCGTGGTGTGTTAAAATACACCTTTAATGCTTTTTCCAGTTTTTTCGTATTGGTGAGATACAGTTACATAGAATACAGAATAATAAAAAAAAAACTGCATAGGAGATTTTTTAGGCTAGTGAATCTCGATATTTTTTTACATGTAAAAGGCGGATGAGTGCAGTATCCTCAATTGTACAGTTTGACATTTTAAGCTTATTACTCAAACTGGATAAATCCCCATTTAGGCTGTGCCTTTTTCATATTAGGGGATTTAATATACCTTAACGGTATCAACTTTTGTCCTTACTAAGAGTTTGAAAAAAACTTTGGTTTTGCTATCACCGAAGAATGACCGACTACGTACGAGCAATGATATGGGAACTCTTCGTTAATTTCCGCAATTGGAGAGGATGAATCAATACTGGCCAATTGTCTCGACAGTTACCAATTATCGATAAATACGACTAAACAGAAACATTTCAATGGATTTTGGTTTTACAAATCTCTCTTTACTCTACTACTCAGGTCTTTCGTAAGTATCACGAGTCGTGGAAACAGACTAATGCATTACATGATATAATATTTAGTAGTTACGTCACTTGTTTGTGACCGTGGCGTAGTGGTAAGCGCTCGGCTGTAACGCAGGAGACCCGAGTTCGAAACGTCAATTGTTTTTAGCTCTAACTTTTGTCTTGTGACAACTCTAGGGCCTTCATTTTTCATCTGATCTTTACCAAACTTTAAAAGATTGTTAATATTAATGAAAGCTCGGACAAGTTTGAAGACCAGTCAGATCGGAATAATTTCAGCGGAGTTATGGCCCTTGTTTAGCTGAAAAATGCCATATTAGGCCTTGTGAACACTCTAGCACCTTCATTTATTATTTGATCTTTACCAAACTTACAAAGATTGTTAATATCAATAAAAGCTCAGAAAAGTTTAAAAACCAGTCAAATCGGATCAGTAACACCAGAGTTATGGCCCTTGTTTTTTTCTGAAAATTGCTATTTTCTGTCTTGTGAACGCTCTAACACCTTTATTTATTATTTGATCGTTACCAAACTCGCACAGATTGTTAATACTAATTATAGCTTGGACAAGTTCGAAAATCAGTTGAATCGAGTTAGGAACACCAGAGTTATGGCCCTTGTTTTTTCTGAAAAATGCCATTTTCTGCCTTGTGAACACTCTAGCACATTCATTTATTATTTGATCTTTACCAAACTTGCACAGATTGTTAATATCAATAAAAGCTCAAACAAGTTCGAAAACCAGCTTAATTAGATCAGTAACACAGGAGTTACGGCCCTTGTTTTTTCTGAAAAATGCTATTTTCTGCCTTGTGAACACTCTAGGGCCTTCAATATTAATCGGACCTTTACTTATCTTTGCCAGTGTCTTTATATCAATGAAAGCTCGGACAAGTTCGAAAAACGGCAAGATCAAAATAATTTCACCGGAGTTATGGCCCATGTTTTGCTGAAAAATGCCATATTAAGCCTTGTGAACACTCTAGCACCTTCATTTATTATTTGATCTTTACAGAACTTGCAAAGATTGTTAATATCAATAGAAGCTCGGACAAGTTCGAAAACCAGCTAGATCAAACCATTAACAGCGGAGTTATTGCCCTTGATTGTTAAAAATGCTTTATTCTGCCTCATTAATACGATAGGGACTTCATCGTTCATCCAAACTTTACCAAACTTTACCAGATTGTTAATTTAAATAAAAGCTCGGACAAGTTCGAAAACCAGTTAGATCGGACCATTAACAGCGGAGTTATTGCCCTTGATTTATTTAAAAATGCTATATTTTGCCTCATTAATATGATAGGGCCTTCATCTTTCATCCAATCTTTACCAAACTTTACCAGATTGTTAATATAAATGAAAGCTCGGACAACTTTGAAAATCAGCTAGATCGGACCAGTAACAGATGGTTATTCATTAACAGCGGAGTTATGGCCCTTGATTTAGTTAAAAATGCTACATTTTGACTCGTTAAGACGATAGTGCCTTTATCTTTCATTCGATCTTTACCAAACTTTACCAGATTGTTTATATAAATGAAAGCTCGGAAAATTTCGAAGACCAGACATTGGAGTTATGGCCCTTGATTTAGTTAAAAATGCTATATTTTGCCTCGTTAATTCGATAGGGCCATCATCATTCATCTGATCTTTACCAATCTTTACCTGATTGTTTATATCAATGACAGCTCAGACAATTTCGAAAACCAGCCGGATCGGACCAGTAACAGATGAGTTATGGCCCTTGATTTAGTTAAAAATGCTATATTTTGCCTCGTTAAGATGATAGGGCCTTAATTTTTCATGCGATCTTTAATTAACTTTACTAGATTGTTAATATCAATGAAAGCTCGGTCAAGTTCGAAAACCAGCCAGGTCAGATCAGTAACAGTGGAGTTATGGCCCTTGATTTTGTTAAAAATCCTATATTTTGCCTCGTTAAGACGATAGGGCCTTCGTCTTTCATCCGATCTTTAAGAAACTTTACCAGATTGTTAATATCAATGAAAGCTTGGACAAGTTCGAAAACCATCCAGATTGGACCATTTACATCGGAGTCATGGCCCTTGATTTTCTGAAATATGCATATATATCTTGGCTTTATTAAGACGAAAGGGCCTTTATTTGGCCAGATTTAAATGAAACTTTGCAGGGATGATCAGTACCAAGCCTAGTTGTACATAGTCACCGTGTTCCAGTTGAATGATTTTGGCGGAGTTATAGCCCTTTAAAGGTTTTAATACACAAACTTTGTTCTGACTAGTGCTCCTGAACCCCTGGCCGGATTAAACGAAACTTTTTAGGGACGATCGATTCCCTGTCTAGTTGTGCAAATCATCGCCGTGTTCCGGTTGAATGATTTTTGGCGGAGTTATGGCCCTTTAAAGGTTTTAATACACAAACTTTGTCTGATCTACTTCTCCTGAACCCATCGCCAGATTTCAATGAAACTTTGCAGGGATGATCAGCACCAAGCCTAGTTGTGCATTGCATCGTCACGTTTCGGTTTACAGATATTTGGCCGAGTTATGGCCCTTTAAAGGATTTTGATACCACAATTTTTTTCCGGGCTAGTTCTCCTGATCACCTGGCTGGATATAGACGAAACTTGACAAGGATGATCAGTATAAAGCCTAGTTGTGCATATCATCGCCATATTTCGGTTGAATGATTTTTGGCAGAGTTGTGACCCTTTAAATGTTTTAATACACAAACTTTGTCCAGATTAGTCTCTTCTGAACTCTTTGCCAGATTTCAGCGAATCTTGGCGAGAATGATCATTACTAAGCCTTGTTTCACCTGTCATTGCCATGTTCTGGTTGAATGATTTTTGAAAAACGTATGTCCCCTTATACATAAACTTTATCTTGAGCCAGTAGAGCGTCCACAGGCCCTTTTGGGCCTCTTGTTTTTTAAATATAACTATTTTTTAAGAAAGAAAATAATCAATTAGACATTCATTTCAGGAATCTTCTGAAATAAATCTTGGGCTTTGATTTAGATTAGTATAAACGGAGAACAAAAATTCCTAATGGCTCAAGTTTCCAGCATTTCCATGAAGAATTTGGACAATACATGTACATTATATATTACTGGAATTTTTTTTTTTTAAACTAAATACGAATTTAAAACGCAGTTTATCAATAGAAAATTAGTTGAGAAATACATATTTTAAAACCGAAACACTTTTTTCATAAGGCTTCTCACGTGCAAACCAGGCAAACAATTTTAATAACAAAAAAGTTTTTCAGTTAAACGTAACATTCTGCAATGAAAACAAAGGTAGAGTGTTTTAATTCAGATTTATCCAATAAATTACAACCATATTGTTTATGTCACATTATTAATTTTGTGCTTTCCACGGGTTTGAGTCATGTGCATACATTATATATGTATGCTTATCTTCTAGATTATTTAAATCTACCAATTATTACCTACCATGTTTGTATGAAATGAAAGATGGATATTTTTAAATTACCTCGATAATACTTACCCGCATACGAAGTATGCCATGTGTATGTTAATCTGAGTTTTGATGCCATGAAAGTCTGTATTGTTTTCTGCAAACTTATT
The DNA here is from genome assembly GCA_037043455.1 of Cyrtodaria siliqua. Lineage (NCBI taxonomy): Eukaryota > Metazoa > Mollusca > Bivalvia > Adapedonta > Hiatellidae > Cyrtodaria > Cyrtodaria siliqua. The sequence continues at coordinate 36,842 of JAWPHD010006801.1, forward strand.
CTAACTGATATACATGTGTTTATTTGTGTATCATAGATCATCATACTCATTTTCACAAGAGTATTACTAACGTCCTAACTGTTGTCTCCTGTTTATTTCTATTTTGAATGTTAATTAAAGTGCAATTTTACATTTAACCGATGATATCGAGTATAGACTTTCATAATCGATCATCGTAATCGGATGCTTAACTAACCGATGATGGGTTTAAAATAATAGATTAATCGGTACATCACTAGCGTTAACTTTAAATATTTCGAAAATGTCTTTTGTGATGATGTTTGTGGTGGTAATGCTAATAACATATGATGCTGAAATAATTTTAGTTGACATATTTTAGAATTAGGAACATCGAAAGCTGCACTAAATCAAAGTACTAAAGTACTTAATAAAATCCTAGCGTGTTTTGAGAAATTCTATCTAATACATTGTACGACGTCAACCAATCTTTCCCAGGTCATGCGCATATACTTATTGGAGATAATTACTACAAACTAGACGTTGGTATGGGTGTATTAGAATTGTTGTTTCGTACAGAATAAAGATTAAAAAAATACGAAAACTAAAACCATAAAACCTTGGGCTTTTCTTTTTGTCTGTTAGCAATGTTAACACTGTTAATATGCATAACTTGTTTCACTTTGTATGTTGCGATATCGCTAATAATCTAACAAGGGCATCCGATTACCTACGTTCATACACCTCCGCAACAACTCGATTGATTCCGAACTTAGCTGAAATCAGAAACCTTTATTTCAATTAATATCCCAGAACACGTGCATGTGAATCTCAATCCCTTTTTACGTAAAAAAGAAGATGAGTGCAATATCTTCAATTATATACAGTTTAATATTTTAAGGAGGGTGGCTTGGAAAGGACGTAGTGTTGAGATTTGTATTCGTTGGTATCATTTAGATACGAAATTCAAAATTATCTAAACAAGGTAGGTCATCACACTTTTTCTATCATTTGACGTCTTTGAAGATGACACATATTTCTAACTCGAAAGATTTAACTGAAAAAAGAAGATAAATACTGATATTCACTGAATATTTTCAAAAAAAAATTCATAACATTACATTTATTGAAATCAAAGATTAATTTTCGATTACATATACATGTATACATATCTTTCAAAACATACACAAACAAGTGTAATCCTCATTCGTCGTGTTAATTTAAAAAGAAAACTATATACCGTACCCCACCCATTTTTTCACCAAAACAAAATGTATTCAAGATAAAAAAAAAAAGGTTATAATGCTCAAATATTTTAAAAACGTGTATTTGACAAGGTCCTATGACATTTCTTTCGAAACAAGTAAAACTATTCAAATGATTTTGTATTACAATTTCTATAAATTACACACATATCGGATTGTCATTGTTAAATACTGTATATACAATTTTTACATAGAGACCGAATATAAAATAAGCTCAGTAACTACTTTTATCTAGCTATTCCACAATTGAAAATCAAATATCTTATCTTTAAAATAAAAGTATTAATTCAACGCAGAGCTACCCATACCTTTTATTATTTTGACAATAAAAATGATGATAAATGACGCAAACAAATACGAAAAAAACAATTGCTTAACATTTGATAGATCGATGCTATCATCTTCAATCCACATCTATTAGAATGTAAAAAAATGAAACAAATATGTTGTCAAATAAAGCTATGATTTAAAAAATAAAATTCTTAGACTTGAAATTGTCAAACCTTGCCAAAAAAGAGTGATAATGGACCTTTGGAAACGGCCGAGCACGACACATACGAAATATTGCAGTCTCGGTTTGATTGAGACTGTTCATGAGCGGTAGTGAAATATGCTAGCTACCTCTCACGCCCTCTAGCCCCGGGATGAGCAGAACTCAATATTCATAAAATCAATAGTACAAAATGTTAACCATCCCGAAGATGGCATGCATAGGAGTAGGACATAGGACATGGAGTATCTTTCTTCCCCATGTCGTACGGCGTATGGTCCCAGTATCTAATAAAATTAAATGCCCCGAAGAGCGAAATAAACATAATGGAATTTAGTTGGGAGCAGCGGTTATGAAGCCTGCGTATCACAAGTAACAGCCAAAAGACTAAATTAAAAAGCAGACAACATAATATCCTATGAGTAGTTTAACAATACCCAGAGCCTTGTATCGGCCGGAGTAGTGGAACCATCGAATCAAAAATTAAGTAAAAAGCAAAAGAAATTGAAAATGTACCACCGATAACTAAATATAAGTATCGGGCTCAGCGATCTCCAAAGATCGAATGAATAACCAACATCCTTAAGTTTATACTCGACCTGGAGAAATTCCCGTTTAGGATGTGCCTTTTTCATATTATCACTTTTCCGTCCCTCGGAAATCTCGGCAAAATTTTGCAAGAAATGTAATATAATTATAATATTAATTATTTCATTGATCTATTATTAATATCTTCACTAATTATTAGAATTGATGTTATAGAAAGTCTGAGAACATACTTTAAACGTGACGATACTTTCATCTTTTTACTTACAATCGTCTCGGTTGTAGATAATGATCCCAGACACTTTGTAGTTTCCATCAAGATGTACAGCCCACCACGCGCTGGCTCCAGATTCAGATGTGTGAGTACAACTTCCCTGACTCCAAGCTGTGTTATTTTTTCCATCAACAGCTCGATTTGAAACACCACCAGACCCTGTTGACGATTGAGTCGTGTGTTTGTTTAATGCAATATTTGGCTCTGTGAATATAAACACTATATTTATATTTAGGACTGGCAGATATAGACACCGAAATGTTCAAATACTGCACATTATTGACACCTCTATAATTCTAACCAATCTCTTCCTGTCTTTTTATGTGACAATCCTCTATTTTCACTATTGTACTCAAAACGGTTGTTTAAATATAAAAACGGTATATTAATCTCATATTGTTCTCCATCTGGAATCTAGAGTCTCAAAATCTATATTAAGTAGATGTGGATTAAAAAAACCTACAGCAACATATCCTGTATTTTTGAACTATGAAAAGATAACTCTAACAGTTAAAGTCAATGAGTCATCACGATTTATCTTCCTTACCGGTATTCATCGGCACGTTGAACATTGTTGACGGAAAAAGAAATTGAAGATTTTATCTCCAAAAATAAGCATTCAAACACTAAAAAAGTTGGATTTAAAAAGTAATGTCGCTAGAAACTACAAATTCAACGCTTGGTTGGAATTATAGAGGTGAAATAAAGAGGTCATTTAAAAGGGTTGAGTACACTACTTAATTCAACTGGACTCGCCACGTCCAAGTAAGTATGGATTATTTCTGCTGGGTACTCGTCCAATAGAATTTAGTATTAAACTAAACACTGTAAAATAAGCTCATATTAGTGTACAATATGTCTGTAATGCTAATGCAAATTGATATTGAGTAAATAAAAAAGAAATATATTACAAACTTAAGGCTATAGCGTTTATTGAATGTAGGTTAGAAAAGCCTAATACATCGTGATGACTGTACGACTGTACGAGTACTGTGTATAACGATTTACTTATTTAACTCTAAACCTCCTACTTTCTCCGATTATAGAGACGCTCTCTTCAGCAGATTATACATATCGCCAATTAGCATTTAACAAGTCAATACGCGTACTCATATTACATATATATTTCCGTATAAACTATTGTCTCTCATATTACTAGCATAATTCTATAGAGTTAATACAAGTTGTTTAACATTTCTGATACATACTTTTAGGATTATTATTATAGTAACGTGTTCTGGAAGCCTCGAGACTCAGTGTGATCCTGATCTGGCATTTACCTACGAGAGGTGATACAAGCTTCCAGAACACGTTACTCTAGTAATGATCATTTTATTATATACCTCTTACATATCATTAACATAAAAATAGTTGCATGGCTATTGCATACACATTCAATAAAGCATATTATTTCTCGATAAAGTGCAGTGGGAAAATGTATGTAGTTTAAAAATGCTGGTGTTCATTGGTCTGACCTACTTGTTTTGTTTGTATGCCGTAACGTCGTCTTGACGTTCTCGCGCATAATGGCGTAAAACTTGCTTGAATCATTGGAAAAACCGCTGTTCTATTTTAAGTAAGATAGTGATACTAATTCTATTTTAGTAGTATAGTGATAACCTGTAGTGTGATGCAGGTAGATGTATTCCATTGTAAGAAAATGAAGGTACTATGTATATATTATTGATAGGTAGGTATATAATAAATATAAATACATAAACAGCTGTTAGTAGTCGGCATGAAATTACCTGTAAAGTGCCAATCCAGAGCAACAGCCATACTGCCTGTGACAAACATACACACCACAGGTACCGTTATCGTCCGTATGCTCACCATAGTGTAGGGTATCAGCGATTTTAGTCCATCTGATATATATTGCGTGTAATCTTTAGCATTTACTCCCTTGTTGAATTATTATAAAACATGAAATAGAAAAAAAAAAGAAGCTAAGTCACGATCACCCGTCAGTTCATCCAAACAAAATGTGCTGATTTATACAGTGACCAAAATAAATGTACAATGTACAAAATGGAAAGAACGTTACAGCCGGTATTATTTGCATTGATTGTAACACTAATACAGGAATTGCATCGAGCACACTCTGTCAGTGTCTTTTTTATTTTAAAGTTTACAAAAACACTTTTATAAAATGTCCAATGGCTAGATCATAACACATTAACGTTCACCAGTTGAAAAACAAATCCTATCATATTACAGAAGTAAAGTAATAACTAACTGGATAGTAATGACAATACGCAATTGCGCACTGCTTCTTTTTTTACATTTGCAGTTTCGCGTTTGTTTTTCTGCATATTTAAAATAAACTTAAATATTGAAAATGTAATTAATACGTACGAGTATTCGAATAGTTCAAAGCAAATTGTTTTAATTTATTAATAAGTGTTGATTATGCTGCACAACTATTAATTTAAACCTTAAATAAATTGTAAAGTTGCCATCCACTACCGGCTTTTAAAACCGCATTAACGTCGAATTATTGCGTATCAATTCTTATATTTACATTAGTTTATTGTCGTTTTGGTATCAGCGTTAACGCACATTGGGAGATTGATAATGATAAAAGAGTGCAAGAGAAACCACTACCGTTGGTGTATTTGCAACAGGCAGTACAATATGCATGTTCTATGAAGACAAAGTGCAGATCGTGCAGTACTTGCGTCTTCTTGTAAAATGAAGTACAAAAGCATATTTGTGTTTTACTTATATTGCCTATTGATGCTGCCTTGTTGGTTAGAGATTAGATCATGGCGGGGATTTATTTATTTACACTGTCCTGTTTTAATGGGATGACAGTAGGGTAAGTGTGAGGTTTGGTGCACCCTAGAACCGGTTTAAACCCCCAGAGGCCTACTTTGCCACTGACCGTTCCAAGGCGGTAGCCCTATTGTAAACCCTTTTGTGTTTGTGATGTCGTTTATTTTTATTATTACTTTTGCCTTCTTGTTTGTCTGTTTCCATGTTTGTTTCTGTGTTTTGTGGTTGACTGTCCTCCTTGAATGCTACTTTCCCTGTCCGATCTTTTTATATTTCTTTATTTGAAATTAAACGTTACTGTGTTTGTTTTGTTTTTCGACAGAAAGTATCATGTGAATGTTAATATCCGTGCATATAATTATCATGTAACGAGCACTTACTGGTCGTGTATATGCATCGGGTTTTATGTTTTATGGATGGATATAATAGAGGTCCACGACACGGACTGTTGCCATCATGTATATAATTGTGTGTACCATAGCTCTAATGGTTTTCGTCTCTTCTTGCTTATATATTATTTTCATATACCTGAAGGTCTGAGCCTAAACTGTGCTGTAACTGCCGGTATATTTCAGCCGTGCTATAAATGACATTTATGGCAGTGATATCATGGTCTACCCAATTTTACACGCGAGTAGTTGGATAAATGGCTATGTACAAAACATTTATAGCATATTGTTTGGCCCTCGAGAAGCTGTATAAATCGCATATGCTCTAAAAATCATTACATTAAGTAATTATGTGTTGGTTGAGAGCAACGTAATTTAAAATCGGGAATTCAGGAATTTCATAATAAATTTGTTTTAGTTCCTGCAGACAAAGCAGCTAATAATGTAATTATTGTTTGACGCCTACATTACGTCAATGTTTTATCTCTGGAACTCGGCAGCATCAATTCGTATACTCCAATTAATTCTACTGAGGATGATGTTGTTTCCGCACATATCACTCGGTGCACAACTTTCAAGGCTGGTGTAAACGATCAGGAAAATAAACTGCCTACTATGTACTGGATTCCTAAATTACATACAAATCCGTAAAAGGCTGGCTTTATTTCGAATTCTAGTGCCTGCACCACAACAAACATCTACAAACTTTTTACTTTTTGTCTTGCTGCCGATAAAGATCACGTTAAACTATATTGTGATAAAACTTATGAAAACTCTGGGATTAATTTATTTTGGTCCATATAAAATTAAGGAGACGTTCTTGATAAAAACTTTAAAAAAGGTCAAGTTTCATCAATAAGCACTTATGATTTCTCTGCACTATATACAACCTTACCACATCACCTTATTAAAGACAAGCTAATTTCTCTTATTCAAAAAACATTCGCTACAGAAAATGCTACATTTTTGGCAAGTAATAAAACGTTTTTTTACTAACGGCAGTTTAGACAATTATACTATGTGGACTTGCTATGAAGTATGTGAAGCACTCATCTTCCTATTAGATAATATTTTCGTCAGGTATGGAACCACCGTTTATAGACAAATTGTTGGTATCCCTATGGGTACGAATTGTGCACCACTTGCCGCAGTTTTGTTTTTATTTTGCTATGAAAGGGATTTCATGTTGGGTCTTTCACCAGATGCCCAGGCAGATGTTATTGAAGCCTTTAATAACACCTCTAGGTATCTGGATGACATATTGAACATTGTCAATCCTTTCCTTCCAACTATGGTTAATAATATTGATCTTAAGGAAATTCAGCTTAACAAAGCTAATATATTTGATAATAACGCTTTCTTTCTTGATTTAGATCTTCCTTCCAAATATAAAAGTAATTTAAGGACTCTTCTGCTACAAGGACTATCACAACCTGACTTCTATGGTAATGTGATTTATAAACTTCGTAAGATTCTTGGTCATGATCACTTTCATACTATCTTTGTTAAACTTGTTAAAAGGTTTATCGAAAGAGGTTATGACCCTATCATTTTGCAACGTACTGCATGCTTGGTGGTGGACCCTTTTACAGTTCGCCACTATACTTTCCTCTTTAATTGTACGATGACCGTACAGGCTGTGGACACTATGATGACGCCTACCTAAAGCCCATTAGGACGGTGGCGTTTGCTATTTGTCAATGATCTTTCTTGTCGTTCCCTTAATGGTTTATTCTCGTGTTGCTCTGGCTTCTGCCAAGTCATTGAGTACCTTCATTGTGGCTTTCTAGGCTATTGTGTGTTTGGTTAAATTTACACGAGCTTATTTGTGTTTACTTATATTGCCTATTGCTGCTGTTTAATTTTAGGCAGACTGTTTTGATTGACAACCATAGTTTATATACTATTCTAGTCAATTCTAAATTATTGTTTGCATCATGTGATACATCACCTGACGTATTCATTGTTATTCTAAAGCTTCTATGATCTTCTATGAGGCATCATTTGACTGTTAAATTATCTGTCTATTTAATTGATCTGACTGGAAATTTCTAAAAGTACTATGATTTTCTATGACAGTTTACATACAGCCTTTCGGTTTGTTTCAGTGTTCATTATTTAGAGATGGGCATCTGGGTCAGTAGTTGGGTAGAGAATTTACCTATCAAGTGAAAATGTTGGACATTGTGAAATAAAAATATATTGGATGTTGTGAATTAAAAATATATTGTAAGAGGATAAAAATGATTATGCTGATCTATAATAATAGTGACATTGCATTATTTCGATATTTGAACTATTGCGAATAAACTATTGAAGTGAATTGGATGAAAGGGACAACATGACAGCTTGTCAATATTATTTGGACTTTATTCGTTCATCGGATTTTAAAATACTGGATCCATTTATTTTTTCTGTTAATGATTTTTTTATTGTAGTATTTGAAATTTGTTGATTAGATCTTAAAAAATAGTTGTTACTGGTTTACGTTCCTTTTTTGTTACATTTTATCCACAACACGGACAATACAGTTCCTAACAAGGAAGGTCAATATGAATCACCTTCAACTACATTTCGCCCTCCGTTAATTGACATTTTAGTTCACATTCACCTTTAACATCCACGGTTTTGGATAAGTATATTGCTCTGACTCCAGAAGGGTGAAACGTTCAAACATGACAGAAGTATATTCCAATAAAAAATAGGTAAAGCTTGCTAACATTGACTTAAGGCTTGCATGTAGCTATTCTACAGAAATGTTTTATATTCAGTTTTTATTTAGAGGTATGTTCCTACCAAATAAGTAAATGTGAATGACCTTGAGCTACTTTTCGCACTTATTGTTTAACATGTAAAGGTTTGTATTGAGGTCATTACGAGCTAAACCCTTACAGCTTTAATTCTTTATAAAATACCTACATGGCAGACATGTTATTACAAATAGTAATTCAATATCAATGACCTTGACCTAATTTTGACTGCTAAAGAAGTTGATGGTATCAACATGCTCTGAAACGACGTTGAAATCCACACTTTACGAAATTTAAGTTGACTGACAGCGCTACAGCGAGGCATCCGTGTACCATGGACACAATTTCAAGTTCAAATTAAATTTACAAAACGTACTAACGTTGGTATTTATATTCAATGCAAGAAATCAATATACTAATTGATTGCTATTCTATGATATTGTAAGTAATCGTTATAGGACTAGAACGAGGTAAATACCGAGTTGTAACAGGGCATGGGTCACCAACATGGGTCATTATGTAAAATCATGGAGACGAAGTTGAGATTATTCTTATATTTCGACCCTTGTGTGTGCCGCATGGACTATTATCAGTTGATATCTTCTATAATTTTTATCGCGTTTGTTCTACAAATCGCATTATCTTTAGAGACACTTTTAAAGAGCCCCTTTCAACCGATATTTTTTACTTTGAAAGAGAGTGTGTAAAACAAGTTATGCAAGCAGACCTTGTTAATTTGAAGGAAATTAATGCATTACAAAAGGAGTGCGCATGCGGAAAGAAGTGCGATGCCAATATTCAATTAGAACACCGAAAAGGAGTTCTGTTACCGTACGGAATTATTCAAAGGAAAATGCAGCAAAAATGTTATGAACTGACTATTTATTTTACATCGAATACGAAACAAATCCACCGTTCATTGTAATAGTGGTATTTGTGTAAGCAAGCTGAATAACATGCCGACGAGGAACCGAAGGGTGAAGCATTGTTGAAAAGAAGGACTTTCCCTATTGTGCTACCAGGACATTCTAATAGCAAACCTGCTTACTTTTTTGTTTTGTTTGTATGTTTGAATGCAGTCCTACAGAAATGCCCAGGACAGTTACTCAGCCAGGTCTTGTTATTAAACATTCATGTATTGTTACATATTCAGCAGGGTCCTTTTGTTAAGTACTTGTTAATAAACACAGCACTGAGCAACGATGATCAAAGATATCAGGTTGCACTGTGGAGACAACAACAAGTGGGAAGTTTGTGGTTTGTAAAACTGCATGTATAAAGAAAATCGCAATACCGGTTTAATGTATGAAATTTAATTAATAAAATGTGTAACATATTAAAGACTATTTTTAATTAATTATGAAAACAAAATTGAGCTATTTCCTATAACATAACATATGTATTCAATGGTTTCAATGAATCTCACTTGTTTATACTATTTCTATACTGACTTGATATACAGTCAGTTTTATGACTATATACATAGCTACGTACATTAGAATAACAAGGCGGGGGGGATTCATCAATTTAATTTACAAAACTATATTAAATATATGACATATTCACCGTTGTTATACACTTTATATTCAAACACAAACATTTCTTAGTGTTTTATTTAAAAAAAATAAGGCATCAACCCCAATAAATATGGGAAAAATACTTTACATTCTAGTTTTGAACAAATAATAGTAGAAACTAGTTAATAGTAGGTAAAGTATGAAATAACACCCAAAATAGTATGTTTTTGTATATTTAAAGGGACACACGGCAATCTTGATTTTTTTAACACTTAGGCGTGCCGTTTAACAGGCGCACGGAAATCTTTACTTTGAATATAGTGGTAATAATATCACTGACGGTGATGAATACTCCGCCTTGTTATTCTACGTATCTATGTATATAGTCATCAAATTGTTGTAGCGCATTTTGTTTAACTTTGAAATAACGAAAATAACACATACCGCTTTAGAACATGACATTGTTATAACCTGGCTTTGGCAGCGTCGCGTCTTGTTGCATATAACATATTTTAGTACTAGCATTTCTCAAACAGTTTTGAATGGGTTTTCAGTTGATCTCTCTCTCTCACGCTCTCTCTCTCTCTCGCTCTCTCAAGTAAACCAGTGTAGTATTACTTAAAATCTGAATGGTGTTTTACGTCATCTTAACAAATAATGTTTAATGTAGAACACAGTCAACTAAAACCCCGCAATAAAACAAACAACAATTAAAAATTGAATAAAAATCAACGCATGCAACATCACAACTTACACTATCTGCTTGACAATAGGAATACAGACTCTCAATTGTCAATGGTAGAAAGGCCGCTGGAAGTTTAAATCAGTTTCTATGGTGCACCAAACCTCACGCCTACTCGAAGGCGGATCAAGAGGTGGTTAGGGCTGGAAGGGTACACGGTGCGAATTCCCCTCGAAAATATGAAAATTTTAGTTGAGATGACTGAACTTCTTTTTTTTAAAGATGCGATAACTGAAAACGTGCTTGTGTGTATGTTTTAGTTATAAGTTGTCTTTTAAAAGTGTCCCCACCCCTAATATCATATCCTGTTTCCGCACCAGCTTACTTATTGTCATCCCAATAAAACTGACCCTACATCATATGCGTGTGATATTATGTTATATTCTAAGTTTAAATAGTTAAGCAAAACAATACTTTTCCGATACACCACTGGAAAATTAATCCTTCAGCTATGTGTTTACCTCTAAAACACAAGTATAATCACTATAATTATATTTGATTTTCATTCTAAAGCGTTTTTTCTACCACTTCCTGTATTATACAAGATTTACACAGGTATATACAGACTGAAATTTGACGAAAGATGATATTTTGAACAAACAATTACCCAAGCGTTTCAAGTTCAGTAAACTCCTTAGGTTTCTTTCAATTAAATGTTAACACTACATGTATGAGATGTAAGGTAATATAAGCTGGCATATTAAAATGACTTTTCATTCAAACCAACATATTTAACGCACATCGGTAATGCACCTATCTAATTTATATATATATACGAACGATACACAAAATTCATTTAGCAATTTCGGCTTATTATAATAAATAAAGCAAGGTACATACGCAAAGAAACCAAACACTGACAAAACAAAAATATAGACTGAACTGCGAAGTAGGCAATGGGAACAAAAAGTGGAAATAGCATAATGACGCAATGAAGATATGCAAGCGCGCACCCATCACAGGGCGTACTATCACGAGCATTCTACTTACAATAACCAGTATACTGCGTCTGCATAACCAGCTGGGAGATGCACACGCAGACCCTATAATAACATTATACAAAATGTGATGAGATGTTAATCCCAGAAAGGATGAAGAATAGTAGACAAACAAGGAAGTGCACACTGACGGTTTAAATCGTATAGACAGCATGCGTAGTATTATTTAATAAAATGTTGTAGTCTCTTATGCTGTATCTGCTGTTTAAAATGTACATACTATCGGATGATAGCTTATTTATGTGCATGTAAAATGCTGTTTTAAAAGAAACATCTACGTGGATAAAATTATAATATTTTAATAGGTTTCTTGTCGTGCCCTCAGTGGTTTATTTTCTTGTTCCTCTGGCTTCTGCCAAGTTATCGAGTACATTCATTGTGGCTTTCTAGGCTTTTTTTTGGTATTTATATATACACGAGCATCTAGGTGTTTTACTTATATTGCCTTTTAACGCTGCCTTGTTGGTTAGAGAATATTTCATGGTGGGGATTTCTTTATTTACATTGTCCCGTTTAATTGGGATGACAATAGGGTAAGTGTGAGGTTTGGTGCACCCTAGAATCTGGTTTAAACCCCCAGTGGCCTAGCCACTGACCGTTCCAAGGCGGAAGCCCTATTGTCTACCCTTTTGTGTTTGTGTCGCTTGCATTTTTTATTACTTTTTTGTGTTTTGTGGTTGAATGTCGTCATTGAATGCTACTTTCCCTGTCCGATTTTTATATCTTTCTCTTATTTGATATTTCACTTTTCGAGATAAGCGTATGCCTTAAATGACTACACAAAAGAAGGCACACATAAAGTCGTTCAAGAGTGGAATGGTTACCGTTAATCAAACGGTAACCATTCCACTCTTGAACGACTTTATACTGAATTCAACACTTGCAACAGTTTGGAACTTTGGCACAGCGTCTGACATACCATGCAATTAAGCTTAAATCACGCATGCGTGATATTCAGAGTTTAATACTTTTATTTCTGTAAAACAACTTAGCATTCAAAACAAACACTTAAATGTAGATTTAAAAGAATTAATGATGCCATAATCATTTAACTATAATACATGTATAGAACACGTGATCACAAGCGGTTAAAAAGCAGATTAAACAATTAACTCACCTAACGATTTAGAACTATGTCGAATTTGTTTCTGGATTTCGACATAATCGAAAATAGTAAAAGGCAGTATTAAATTGGTTTTTAATTTGCGGGGTTATATGTTTGTCCCACGATACTTTTAGGACATGTAGGAGAGATTTACAGTTGCGTGTTCTTGATTGCTGTAAATAATATTACGTTTTAGACTACATATGTGTGTTAAAAATCGTAATATGTCATGCGGTAATTATTGTAAGTGTATATCTAGGGCTCAGCGCAAGACTATCGTATCCCCTTCGTTATTAATATTTACGGTTACGATAGTCTTGGGTTGACCCTTCGATATATGCAATAGAGATAAATCTGAACGTGGTTTTATTTTACCTAATCAAACACGGCTTAAACGTCATTCAATATTAATTAATTAAATTCAATCTATTAAATGTGTGCAGTCAAACTTCACGAGAGCTCCAAATAGAGATGCACAGATAATTATAACAAAAATTATCAGCCCCTAAAATACGTTTCGCCGCCTTTGAGGTAAGTGCGACAAGTGTACATAACATAAATTGTAATAGTCACATTTTAATTTTTAAGTCGCAGAGGATTGTTTTAAGCTTTAGTTAAAAAAAAAATGTTTTAATTGTATGCGACCCTTTCATTGCTTTATTTGTCATACAAGATACATTTACGATTTACAGCCTCGTACACTAACATTCACGTGTTTGTGCAAGTTAAAAATAACGTTATCTTTGGTGGCTGATTTCTGTCATTTGTCGTTTTTTCGTTATTTCGAAATTATTGCAGTAAACACTTTTGGGTCGTGAGGTGTGTGTGTGTGTGTGTGTGTGTGTTTGTGTGTGTGTGGAGCTCACCATGTCAAACATTTATGTTGTATATGTTTCCAAGTTTTCTTTTCTCTTTACGACGGCTGACGTGGCTCAGTGAATAGCGCGTTGGACTTGTAACTTTAATAGACATGTACGATATAATTAAAAAATACTGTACAGCTCATTTTCTTGGCTGTTTGTTAAGTGTTAAGCATAATTTCTCGTGATTTCTTTTCATTAAATAACTTCCTTTAAATTAAGGTTTATAGTCCCTCCACCAATTAAACCAAAAGGATATCCTAATGGTATAGGCACAATACAGTCCAGTAATACCGAAGAAGTGTATCATAATGTGCACTACTATAATTATTTGCTGCATTTTGCTTTTTCTCTGTAATGTTTGGTTAATTCTTTTTAATGCAAATTGTCTGTGTCGACTTGTTGCTGTGCATCAATTTTTCTAGTACTGAATTACTAAAGTAAAGCCGAGTACCAGACAATAACAACTAGATTGTTAATGTATTCCCCATGTCTGAATGTGGCAGATGAACTAAAATTAACGACGATCTAGGTTACCTCCACTTTACGAACATTTCGATCTATAGGTACAGGGCCTTCCTTTATAGCCGGTAGGCGGGTAATACGCTCTCCTACTGTGGTAAGCTGATCGGCTAGAAAACTTGCTTCAACATTTTGACTAATAGGTTGTTATTTTTAAATCCAGTATTCCGTTTAATGTGATTCTTTGATTTATTAACAATTTATAAATGATTCGTTTCACATCGAAAGTATGCGGAATGTTAAAGAATAATTATTGTAATCGGATAGCCACTGTCAACTCTAGAACAAAAATCCACGATGACGGTGCCCGTCGTAAAACCTGTATACATCAATTTATTATCTAAGATAGGGAGAATTGACTGTTTGCCACCAGTGTCAATAACTCATAATAGTAGTTAATATGGGTGTTATATTATTTTGTAACAGTAATACACACCCATTATGTCCACAAGGACAGGATTTAAAAAATTTGTTGTACCTGGTTTATATGCTATTCTGATGGGTGGGGTTACTGGAAATTGCTTTAAAAATTCACGCATTTGAGATCAAATTCATTGCAGATATTTTTCTCAGTTTGTATTCCGTTTGCATTTTTTCTATTTGTACTTAAAGGTTTTATGACACCCTTTAAGATGTATATTGTGATATAATGTTTTATTTCAATAAAAAAACAAACAAAAATAAAACCAATTAATAAAAAATAAATAAATAAATCAATCAATAAATAAATCAATCAATAAATAAATAAATAAATAAATAAATAAATATTAATTTTTAAAAGAAATATTTGTAAAAAATATATCTAGCTTCAATATGCAGTATTCCCCTTCACGAACATTTCGGTCTTTAGGTGCAGGGCTTTCCTTTTTAGTCGGGTGATTGTGCCCTCCTACTGTGGTAAGATGACCGGCTACTTTGAGCTGCCCTCATTACAACAAAGAAAAGACTAGCTAAACATGAAGAATAAGTGACACAATTTTGGTGCGGCTCACACAATACCATACAATACCATGCATAGTTATTGCCCTTGATCTTACTAAAAAATGTGTTGGGAGGGGGGTATTTATCACCTTCAGTGATATATCTAGTTATAGGAATAATATAAAGCAATTACATGGTATAGTATTAACAGTTGATAACATTGCAAAAATAATATATTTACAGATATTGTTAAAGACGACAAAAACCGAAAAATCAATCAAAAATATATTTATATGAAAGCAGGTTCCATTTCAATATGATACAGGATACATGCTTATTTCAATGTTTGATAACCATTTCACGAGTGCCATGTGTCTTTTTAAAACTTTGTATGCAGAGCTACAGATAATCAGCTTAAATACTCATTTAAAACTGTCAAAATACCCAGTTAAAACCAAATCATGGGTACCAATAAAGTAATCGAAATTGTCAAATAATATAACAACCAAAGTCACCTTGTATAAATCTTATTATAAAGATTATTTAATGAGTTACATTTTGTGTCATGCTATACAATATTATTGGAATCCCACCCCAAAACAATGTCACACAATTTTATCGTTTTATTTATCATGAACTATGCATTTAAATATATACCAATGGGGAAATTCCGAACTGATCAAAAAGCTTATATATAGCTCTGTTGTATGTTCTTGTATCTTGCACAATATGTGTTATATTGAATTATCTCCTTGAATTTAGTTCATCAATAAAGCGACTAGACATTGAAAGTCGAGCATCTGCACCAACAAGTATTTCTTGCAGTTTACAATACATTTCACATTTGATAATATTGTCATAATAAAAATGTTGGCAGGCTTCTTCACATAATAGCGTAATTGTGTTTCAAATAAAAAATATAACAAAACAAAAACAACGCATTCTGCTTCTGGTACGCCCCTTCAACATGCCTTAATCGTCTAAGGATCTAGATAGTAAATCCTCTTCGACCAACCTACGCCTCTCAGTACTTTTAGTACTTTGATTTGTTTTTAGTATACAAAATAAACGTCCATTACATTCTTTGCTCAGGTAGTTGTGTAGATGATTTAATAAACATACATATAACGCTCAAATTCTACAGTACGTTATTACCTTATACATCCAAACATGTTATTTGCTGAATTTAAATAGAAAAAAACACAATTTACATACCTGCTAAATATTCTTACACAACACTGAATACATGAACTCCTTTAGCAATGTTTATTTCACTTTTTGTCCGTATATCTTACTAAAATAAATCACGGTTATGTTATGTTAAATATTGTACAATTTTAAACTTCCTGAATTAATAACTGTGGTAAATATATTTCAGACTGACGTTAGTATTACGGTGTTTCAAAATGATGTATGTACAGATAGCGTATAATATATGAATAATACACTGTAGCACTGTACACACTTTGAATACACCTTTACCTTTTTCTAATAATAGAATGAAATATGAGATTATCGGGTAAAAAGATAGGCCATTATATTTGGTACGACTATATGGGTACCTAAGCTTATGAATGATAAAAATATCCGCATTCTTCAAAGTAACAAATGAATTAATTTTACAGATATTATAAAGCAGAGGGATAAATCAAATTGTGGCTTATTTTCATATTTACATTTGTCTACGATAATTTAAGTTAATTTAATTGATCGAAACGGTCTTATAATTGGGTGATCCAGCATTAACCTAAACATGAACAAGACTAGTACCGACTTGGTGAATATGTACTATTTGAAAAAATGTAAAATCCATGCATATAATGCCCCATTTCTACATCGAAAACAAGTACCGCGGCATAATTTTTTTATTTCATTATCTTGAAGTACACGGTTTCTTTTGATAATAAAGAGATTTTATTAACGAAAATGTGGACTCTTTAACAAATAATTTATGCTGCTTAGGTCCATATGCAAATAGATGAACTATGAAGTCCATAAACTTGCATATGGGTCGACGCACCATACATTATTTGTTATATTATACCGAATCTGACCAACAAATGAAAACCATACTTTGAATGTTTAATTTTAATTTGACGTCGTTTTTTTCACACGTCCGGAATTATAGCTCTCGTACCGGGGCCGGTCACTATCGCAGAATAGTGACCGCATGAAGTCACATTGCGAAAATAAGGAAATGTGCAGATGAGGTATAATATTACACTATATGGACTTACTTGCCTATTAGATAATAGTTTCGCGAGGCATGGACACTACCGTTTATAGAGAGTTGTTAGTATCCCTATGGGTATGATCTGTCACCTCTTTGTTTTGATATAAAAGAGATTTCATGTTGAGTCTTTCATCAGCAATTCATTCAGGGAGATGAAAATAAAGCCTTAGACATTACCGTGCGGTATTTGGATGACATATTAAACATTGACAGCTTTTTCGTTTCTACTATGGTTAATACTGTCTATCCTAAAGAAATGCAACTCAGCATACTTAAGCTAATATTTCTAATAATGTCGCTTCTTTTCTTGAATTACATCTCTCTATTGAATATAGAGAAATACATATAGCAAAATCTATGACGAGAGAAGATTTCAATTTTGATATTTATAATAATCTCCACTTAGACGTGGATGTTCCCCGAGCAGCTTCTTACGGGATCTTTGTTTCTCAACAGGTTCCTTGTTCTAGTAGAGCTTGGACGTGGATGTTCCCCGATCAGCTTCTTATGGGATCTTTGTTTCTCAACTAATTCATTTTTCTAGACGACTTTGACGTGGATGTTCCCCGAGCAGCTTCTTATGCGATCTTTGTTTCTCAGCTAGTTCCTTTTCTAGAGCTTGTAGTCGAGTTGAGGACTTCACTATCCGTAACGTTCGAAATAACAAAAAAAAGAAGAAAAAAAGAAAGAAATCCAAACCGCTTCTTTAAACCTCTAAAACATGTTTTAAAAGTTTAATATCGAATCCTGATATTTTTTTCAAAATATGAAATTAATTTAATAAATCTTCTGTTACAAGGACTATTTCAACTTGACGTCAATGATGAGGTAATTTCCATATTCGTAAGATCCTTGGTCATGATCACTTTCATACAACATTTATTACAATTGTTCAACAGTTTATCAAAAGAAGTTACGACCCTTTTGCGACACACTGCATGTGGTTGACCCATTTACAGTTCGCAAAATGAATTCCTCTGATTGTGCGATGACCGGACATATTGTGGGCCGTATACGTCTAAATCATGAAAGGACGGTAACTTTTGATGTTTGTCTTCAATCGTGTATTATCGTACCTTTACTTGTGTATTACTACTGATTGTTAGAGAATATATCCTGGCAGTGGTATATTTATTTACATTGTAACGATTTAATGGGTTGACAATATGATAAAAGCGAGGTTTTGTGCATACTAGAACCTGGTTTAAACTACCAGCAGTTTGTTTAGCCACTGACAGGTTCAATGTGATAGTCCTATTGCCAATCATTTTATGTTTGTGATGTCATATTTTGATTTTATAGACAGTGGGCCTTGGATGCTACATTTCCTGTTCGACTTTTATAGTGGATAAAAGTTTGATTCAATTAATGTAACTTGATTTCATTTTTGTGATTATATGTCTTTTACTACCGTTCATGAACAGTCTCAATTAAACCGAGACTACAATATGTTTTGTATTTATTGTGTTCGATGATTTCCAAGTTTCTCTTTTCATACGTTTAATATACCACAGTAGCGTTGCCTGTGTAGTGTGGCGGCGGTAAAACGTCTCTTCGTGCCTTCAATCTGAATTATTATTCATTTATATCTTTGGAGATCGCTTAGCCCGAATTTACAGATATCGGTGGTACATTCTCAAATACTTTTGGTTTCTTACTTGAATTTCGAATAGGTGGTTAAACTACTCCTGCTTTTAAAGGTTCTGAGTACTGTTTAATCACCCTCAGGATATGTTGCCTGCTTTTTAATTTATTTAGTATTTTGACTGTTACCTGTGATACGCAGGCTTCATTACCTTTCTCCGAGCTATATTCCATCTTGTTTATTTCTCCTGTTGTTTTCTCGTTTAGCGCGACGCGTTTTGCTAGAAACTGGGTCCATTACGCCGCTGGCCATTGAATGATGTGAAAATACCTCATTGAAGGTTCCATGTTCACCGACATATGCATACCATCTTCGGGATGGCTCAAATTTATGTACTATTGGCATTGTAAATAATGAATTTTGCTCAACGCGGGGCTAGAAGGCGTGAACGGTGGCAAGGACTTTTCACTACCGTTCAGGAACAGTCTCAATCAAACCGAGACTGCAATAATGTTTGTATTTATAGTGTTCGACGATTTCCAAACTGCTCTTTTCATACTGTTTTTATATATCACGGTAGCTTTGCCTGTGCAGTGTGGCGGCGGCAAAAACTCTCCCCGTACTTTGTAATCAGAACTATTATTCATTCCGATCTTTGGAAATCGCTGAGCCCGATATTTACATATATCGGTGGCACATTCTGAAATGCATTTGGTTTCTTAATTGAATTTCGAATAGGTGGTTCCACTACTCCAGCCTTTAAAGGTTCTGAGTATTGTTTAATCACCCTTAAGATAATTGTGTTGCCTGCTTTTTAATTTATTTAGTATTTTGACTGTTATCTGTGATACGCAGGCTTCATAACCTCTGCTCCCAGCTAAATAACATTTTGTTTATTTCACCCATTGTTTTCTCGTTTAGGGCAAAGCGTTTTGTTAGAAACTATGACCATACGCCGCTGGTCATGGAATGGTGTGTAAATACCGCATCGAAGGTTCCATGTTCACCGTCATATTCATATCATCTCCGGGATGGCTCAAATTTGGCATTTTTAATATTGAGTTTAGATTTTCAAAGACTTTAAACGTCAGAAAACATGCCAAACAACGATTACGTTATTTTAAAGCAACGTTACATTCAAACAATAATGTTAAATTGTTGAAAACAGGATGAAACTGCAGATTTCTTTCGTTTGGTGTTGAGAGATGTGCATACAATGTAAGTTGTGAGAATTTGTTTGTATTATTTTCGATCTCTCGAAACTGTGCGTATTAAATGCATAATAATATATCAGATAAGAAATAAACTATTTCCCACTGGTTTATATTGTGCGATATCATGATATCAAAACCTGGTGTTTGGTACTTGAATTACATCAAAACCGCAGATCTACTGCCTTTGGTATAGTTGATCTTCAAGTCCCATCCACCAGTTATTGATCTGGGACAAAGTGTATGCTCACATTTTGTAATGAAAGACTCGCACAGAAACTAGTTTGAGACAAATAATGTGTTAGAGGAATGATAAAACGGAGTTAGAAAGAACAGAAGCTATTAATAATATATATATATTGCATCTTATTGTTAAAAATAGAAAATTATTTTTAAAAGAGGTTGTATCTGATTAAAGTGCATTGTATAGTATTTCCTTGTCGTACATGTACCTTTAACGGTTTGTACTCTTGTTGATCTGGCTTTTGCCAAGTCATTGTGTACTTGCTGTGTGGTTTTCAATGACTTGTGTAGATTCATACATATATGGCCATCGTTTTGCTGTACTTATATTGCATATTAAGTCTGCCGAGTTTGATAGAGGATATAGCTGGGAGTTCTTTATTTACACTGTCCCGTTTTACAGGGATGACAATGACTTGGCAGAAGTCAGAGCAACAAGAGAATAAACTTGGTAAAATGTTTATCAAAAGAGGTTATGACAATCATTTTGCAACGCACTGTATGCTTGGTAGTTGACCCATTTACACCCGACGCTTTCCTCTTTGATTGTGCGATGGACGGACATATCTTGGATTCTTTGATGACGTCAACCTAAATCCGGGGAGGTAACGTTTGAAGTTTGTCTCCAGTCCTGTCGTGTCGTACCTTGATTTATTTACTTGTTGCTATTGCTTCTTCCTTATCCACGAGTACTTGCTTTGTATCGCATTGGAACAGTAAGTGGCAAACAAGGCCGCTTACTTCTGTACCTTTCATACCATCTCTATTAAGAATTCTAGTGCACAATATAATTTCGTTTAAACCCCATCGACAGATTTGCCAATGACTATTATGTTTGTGGTGTCGCGTACTTTGTTTATATTTTTATTGTAATAGTTTGTTTGGCAGGCGTGTGTTCTGGTAATCTACATTTCTTATTCGACTAGTATACGACTGTTTAGGGTAAGAGTGTAGTTTGGTGTAGTACTACCCTAAAACCAGATTTTCTCAAATTTCTATCGCCGCAACGAAAACCTGCTGGAAAAGTACAACACCAACCTAAAAGAATTTCTGCGACAAAGAATGTCACCACCGTTATTCTATGGAGATGTGATCTATAAACTTCGGAAATTAAAGGGGTCTGACGGATTTCCTGACCACTTTACACAATTAATCAGGAAATTCGTCAGGAAAGGATACCTTTTAGTATTACAGCGCAATTCATGTTTGGTAATTGACCCCTCTACAGTCAGTCTTAACTTTACTCTTAACTTTAACTTTACCGAACAACCTCGTGGGACTCCCTAACTGAACCTTCTGAAACCCTAAAAGCGGTGGTTATTGTATGAAACTTTGTCCCTCGGCATTTCTGGTCGTACCCAATATTGATTTTCTCTTGGGCTGCAACTGTGTGGTTGTTCAATTCTGGATTTATCCTGAGGTGTTTCTAATGATGTTTATCCATTGGCCGTTCAGAGGCTGTGTCTCTATAGTCTACTATTTTATGTTTGTAGCATTCCTTGCTTCTATTTTATCTTGAAATTGCTTTTATGTTCATCAACTTGTTTTAAGTGATCGTTTTGTGTGAATGTAATATTTTCTGTTCGAAAGTTTATATCAAACGTTTGTTACGGAAGTTTAGATCACCCAAGTAGATATACAAAAAATCGGGATGACATGAGATCCAGATCTGGCAGTAACGAAAGTGATAACGCGTCCAGATCTAGTTAGTCTATTAATGATCCTTATATCAAAATAGAACACAAATATCAAAATTTAAACAATGTTTATTTAAGTCAAATTCATTGAAAACTGCCATCAAGAAAGAACTTTTTAAATCTGTCCCGCGTAAAAACACGCATTCATACAAACTGGGGAATTCCCAACATTAAACATGGGAAGACAAACATAATGATGTCATCAAGTATTTCTGAATATATCTTAGGACAGTGACACGGAATCACAAAACCATAGTACAGGTATGTTTTTGTTTATATCATAAAACAAAGGCTCTTTGTATATATTATTGGTTGCTATATAATACATATTAAGTGAGTATATGCTGTTGGAATGACTTTCAGTGTTTAAACAATAAAGGTTGAATCTGTTATTGAGCCAGTATTATTATATTTTTCTGGTATATGTGATCAAAATTATTATAGTGAAATATAAACTGTTTTAACCAGAACAGAACGATATTTTCTAGGAGTAACCACTACATCTCAAATGTCTCCTCCACTGGAGAGTAATGAAGAACCAAACAGCGATTATGCAGAATAACAACATATGCCAGAACAAAGAATAATACGCAGAGTATATGACTGGTGATGCGTAATAGATGATGTTTGTACAGAGTATATGATTGGTCTTGAGAAAGTAGGATACGTAAGTTTCCGTTCTACAGAATAGTTGATGTTTGTTCAGAGTGTATGACTAGTCTTGAGAAAGTACGATACGTAAGTTTCCGTTCTACAGAATAGTTGATGTTTGTACAGAGTATATGACTGATCTTGAGAAAGTACGATACGTAAGTTTCCGTTCTACAGAGTAGTTGATGTTTGTACAGAGTATGTGACTGGTCTTGAGAAAGTACGATACGTAAGTTTCCGTTCTACAGAATAGTTGATGTTTGTTATCCAAGTGAAAGTGATTGTATCATAACGTAAAATGCATGATCATCTGAATCAGAAATAAATATAATGTTTAAGACACTATCTAATGATGTAAACAACTCTCAAAATGACAATACTTTAAGAACATACAGAAAGAACACAAACTTAAAACTTAACGTTATGCAAATCGTAATATTATAGTATCTGGCATTATCAATATTAACAGAAAGATATGGCCGTCGACCGAAACTACATGTAAATAAACGACTGTGTACAAGTATATATAAAAGTCGAACAGGAAAGTTGCACCGATTAAGCTGGGGTTGTTACTAAGAAGACTTTAATATGGAATGATTTATCACAAGTTTTAACATACTAACCGTCATAACATGACACTATTTAGTACTAAGGAATGAGTTTGTACATGTGATACATGAACACACTACATAAGGAATCATGCACACATTACATATTTAACTTATATATTACTGGTAAGGGTATATACCACAGTCAAACAGTAAATTAACAAACAAAGATACAAGCAATACGTAAGCAAAGGATAATACGAACAGCTAGATAATAATTAAATACATAATTATACGAATACAAGAGTTGTTCAACTTATAAAGTAACACTTTTGTTTAACATGTTATTTTCCAGCGGAAGTGATAATCATAAAAATACGTGATTTAATTATGTGAAATTGTCACTTAGAACGTATGCATTTAAAAATAATCTCCAATTACACGCGATTCGCTTTAAATTATATTTTGAATTAGGTGCATACTATTTTCCAAATATAAATGTTCCTATTGCCGTAGAGATTTACGTTAAACCAAATAATTCCACTAAATGCATATCATAATTGTTTAAAACTGTGTTTGCAATATAAACATGATGGTATGTTTAATTTTAAGACAACCATATAAATGTTGTATCAAAAGTTAAAATTAAATCTTAAGTTATTATATGTTTTCTTACTTGTCTTATAAGAAAGTAATGAAAGGTATTTTTTATTGAGGAGGAAATCATAACAATGCATGCCGCTGATGTTTTGAACTGAAACAATTCATACATTTAATCATTTTATCAAGTCGAATTTCATGTTAATTTTCACTGAAATCGTGAAGACCGAAAAATAGCTAACAAACGCATATTGCAGACAAGGACATATCAGCATACTATAACATTAAACTACAATTTACAAGGATGATATTTTTTTGATTTGTATTGTAGTTATTTTTTTAATTGAAGATCTTTACTTCAAAACACCATTCTCTACCCTTTTACCAAAAATACGGATGCAGCACCATTATAAAGCACATAATGTTTTATATCGAAGGAATCATTAGACTTGACATTACAATACAAATATTCGGCCAGAATGTCAAGATATTTGATTCAGTTTCAAAATGAAAATGTTACGTAATAATTTGAACTACACTTGTATATTGCTTAATCATTTTAGGAGAGCTCTCAATAAAACCATATACACTTAACCGAAACAACCAGACTACTGAAACAATATGAACATAGGTCCATGACATTTCTAACCTACATGCCATTTCTAACCTTCAGTGGTTTGCTAGCCCAAATAAACCACATTCACTCTTAGTGCGATTGTGGGATGTACACCGACGACATAACCGAGACTGCTGCTTTATTCTCTTAATTGTGTTAGTTGCTTTCAAAGGATCACCTTTATCAGTACTTATAAAGTAATATGACATAACTTGACTCCTTCTAATCGTCTAACACAAGTGTTTGCACATAGCACACAAAGCAGTGCACATTAGGAGTCCAATACATTCAATTATTAACCTCGATTAATATATTGTTCAATGTAACAACAACAAATAATATGTTTCACCATGCACATAGGGAGTGTTAAAATAATCAACGTATTCGCCGCTTCCGACGCTTTTTAAAAGATAAACATTGTCACCGGCATACATGTACACAAGAACCAAATGATGCCATATTTCAATCGTATCAAAGCTTACATTGTCATCCAATATATGGATAGTAGACAACGTATTTGTAAGCTTTACAGCTTAGGAAATTGCACACTCCAATCAATAGAATGAATTACACTTTGCAAACTACACCAAATACAGATGGATATACCCAATAAGTAAAACTATGAGCCATTCCTACACTATATCCTTAAGCAGAAAACAGGTAGTGTGCTGGGACAACTCTTTTGTTTACAGCAGTTATTTTGTATATACTTATGTAAACACGAAGTTAAACAGTTTGCACTATGCCTTATTTTCGTGGTTTTAGAATACCTCTTTAGCCTGGTGCTAGAGGGCGTTATATGTGTTGCACCTTATATTACCTTTAGACTGGTGCTAGAGGGCGTTATATGTGTTGCACCTTATATTACCTTTAGACTGGTCTAGAGGTCGTTATACGTGTTGCACCTTATATTACCTTTAGACTGGTGCCAGAGGGCGTTATATGTGTTGCACCTTATACTACCTTTAGACTGGTGCTAGAGGGCGTTATATTTGTTGCACCTTATATTACGCAATGAAATCGAGTCGACTACTTTTCTCTCTTGTTTATGTGTGTTGCTTCCAAAGGATCTCCCTGTAATGGCATGCACACTGTAGTGCTGTGTTTCGGTTGTAAGAAGTCGACTCGAATACAAATCAATAGTTGTAATATTTGCTGGTCCGTGTAGTATTGTAAAACCTCGGGCTTTTAAACCGATAATAATAATTATTTTTTTGTTTCCTTTGAATATGCGTTGATTCGTATGCTTTTTGTTAAATATTGGAATTGTTTATATTTAGATTTGAATGTATTTGCTTTTTTATTTATTTGCAATTTTTTCACATTTTCGTAATCTGTCTTTGAATCCAGTATTTCTATTTAATTTTCTGAAATTAAAACGGGAAACAATATCACGTGTTTGAAACACATATATATGATGCATTTGATATTTCAAGGACAATCTCAAATCATTTATAAAAGTGATTTATCTTGAAACCGACATTGCTCACTAATGCCTTCAAGACAATCTTGTTATTTTTATTCTGACGGCCGTTAATATTGTTAAAACGATATTCGTCATAGTCAATTCATTACTTTATTGCAAAAGTAAATTTTATATATGAGTCTTGCAAGAAGCATTTTCAGGCGACAATTAACTTTACAAATTGACAACGTTGTGTGATAATAACGTTGTATGGTTTGCTTAAATTTTACTTATTTCTAGCGGTACACAGCATACTCGTTGATGCGAGTCTCAACAAAGTGAAATTATTTCCTAAAATGAATATATTTTGTATTGGGTATATTTGCAACGATTGTATAACGTGTCTTTCTATCGATATAAAATATATTAATATGTTATTGTAGAACGGATCATACTATCAAGTATTATGGAGGATATGTGTTGGTTGGGAATGAATATAGGATTTGTTTTCATTGAAAAGTGAGAGTGCTTTAGGACGAGTGAAAATATGCGAGTTTCCTCACTTCGAAATTCACTTCCTTACTTCACATTCATTCACGACAAACTAACAAATATTGTATTTGTTATATACTCACAACCTTGAAACTTATTCAAAAAAACTTAATGCGCCAAAACAATGACGTCAATAACGTCAACAACGTCAACAACGTCAACAGCGGCATTACGTCATTTTCGGTATTTCACATGTGAAATATAAACAATGAAACTATAAGGTTTTATTTTAATCATGAAATCCCTTATTTCACTGGAAAGTATATAATAAGAATTGCTTATATGGATATGGAATTTGCCGAAGAGCTTGTATCCATAATAATTAATATGTAAATCATAAATGTCTAGTAACATTACGTTGTGCATATACACCATGTACACATGCCCTTACATCGCCAACATAACTTCACAAACTGGATCATTGCATTATGTATGACATGTTTATACGCCCTGAAATTTCTTGTAGAGTAAGCGTATTGTAATCGTACACAAATAAATACTGAAAATGGGATCCCTTTGCAAGCAGCGCCTCGAAATTGATTATTGCATTGTGTTATGCATATGCTAACACTCCAAAAGTCTCCCATACTATTTGCGTTCTTAGAGAAACTGTATACTTTTAAGGGTATACAATTCACAGGCTTTATATATATGCCCAATATAGGTGGCTTTGAAGTAGAATACCGCGTATGCCGTTGAAAGGGGGCATGAGGGTTCCAACTGGTTAAGTATCTATACAGTTGATTTTCCTTAGTTGATATCTGGACGTTAGTATTAGTAAGTACTTCCAACTGATATGTAGTGAGTAACACGACGAAATGGCTTACATGCATCTACATTTTCTTTTTTAAACAATTATATTTCAAACTTTACTTGGGTCTCTACTGAGATCGGAATAGACGTGTTCATTTAAATTCGAAGGAATTGTTTCTGCATACACATTCTCTGAATCTCTGAAATAGATAATGTTTTGAATAACAACAATACTATAACATATAATAAGAAACGTCAGTAAACGTTAGTAAACCAGATGCTATGACCATGTTAACCTTTCCAAAAATAAACAAAAATGTGTATCAATATCGATAAAACAAAGATGTACATGTATAGTTATTTGATTGAACAAACCAATATTTTATAGAACATAACGGTATTTTGCTGAGCCTCTGTAAGCATTGTTAGGCGATCAACACATCAACGTCTACAAGAACGACAGGTTTCTCCGAAATGCCACTTTTAATGACATTTTGATTGATATAGCATACATTGTCCTAAATAAATATGCTATTGGTTTTTACAATATGTACAACACAAACGATCAATAAAAACGTTGGTGATCATACTTATTGAAGATATGCGTTTGATACATTATTTTATTATATTATGTTATAGGTATTACCATGTACTCTTGGTTTTAACAGTAGGTCGAAAAGTACCATTAACAAAACACAATCAACATAAACGTTAATAGTTCGACAAAACGGGTAACGCCTTACTTAGAGCGGTCAGTGGCAAAATAGCCGCGGAGAGTTTAAACCAGATGCCAGGGTACACCAAACCTCGCTCGTACATTATTGTTATCTACATTAAACGGGACATTGTAAGCTGAAATACACGGCGGATTATATCCTTTAACAAACTATGTAGCATTATTAGGCAATATAATTATAACATAAAGATGGTCATGTATATTGAGAATCTTACATGAGAGCCTGTTTAATATTGAGTTTATTATAAAGTTGTCGTATGATGCTGTGCTATGTTTGTATATGTTGTTTCGGTCTTCTCCGTACGACACCGTAAAAGTGAATTTCTCGTCAATTTCCGTAATCTGGTATTCTGATCTGTTAAGGAAATCGACGAGAAAATGTCGATGTACTCCGAGTTAAATGCAAAAGACCGAATGATGATTTATTAAACTCCCAAACCGCAAGTTATGTGATAACTATAACTATTCTTAAGGACAAAACGGGTCTGAATATTTGAAGTATTATTTGTTCAAATAATCTTTTGTTAATTTATCAGAGATTGAAAATCGTCACTCCACTACTCCACCATATTTCATTTTGAAACTGATTCTTAAAGCCCCAATGTTTTTCTACCAGGAAAAATATTTGATTAATATGTTTCTAGTCGCTCGTAGCAGAATGCTGACCTAAATTTACAGGTCAAAACCTCCTAAAATATGCGACTGTGTTGCATCACTGTATAAGATATATGGATAATTTATACCAGCATAATATAAATATTAAATGGTATTGAACCGAACAAAACCTAATAAAGGAATTGAAAGAAAACGTAATCAAAATAATTAAAAACATATTCTATCTATGATCAACTAGTTATTTTTAATATATAAAAAAGTCCTTGTTCATAATCACTTTCTTACAATCTTTATTAAACTTGTTAAACAGTTTATCAAAAGAAGTCATGACCCTATCATTGTGCAACGCACTGCATGTTTAGTGGTGGACCCATTTACAGTTCGCCACTATGCTTTCCTATTTGATTGTGAAGATGACCGAACAGATTTCACGTCTACCTAAATCCTGTAGGACAGTAGCGTTTGATGTTTGTCGTTAATCTTGTCTTGTCTTACCCTTAACGGTTTATTTGTTTGTTGCTCTGGGTTCTGCCAACTCAATGAGTACACTGAACGACTTTAAAACGCAACGCGTTCCGATAACTTTATAATCCGTCCTTCTATATATCTGGTCTTTTGCAAATCTTTTTTTTTAAATTAGTCCCGAACACTTACTATTATATACAATACCGTTTTATACAAATAAATTAAGGAGATATTGATTGCATTTCGAGAACTTAATAGTGTACTTAAGATATGTCATAATTTACATTATATCTTGCCGCAGATTTCTAAAGGGTAAAGACTTTTAGAAATAAGAAACTGATCTGTTTAAAACAAACATGTGATTACATTACCCCTCTCTCTGTAAGGTTAGCAATAACCATCTTCAAATATACAAATGTTACATTTTCTAAGATTCATACTGGAGATACAGATGGAGATCACATAGGAAACAACATTAGTCATTAATATCATATTTCTATTTAATATTAATTCTTAACATCGGGACATAAAACCCTTTGGATCAAATTAATACAAAACACCCCAGAACATGGTTAAAACCCACGCATTTGCTCTACTAATTGTTCCAAGGCGGTTGCACTATTGTCAACCATGGTGTGTTTGTGATATCGTATCTTGCCTTTTATTCCTCTTTGTAATTATTGTTCGTTTCTGTGCGTGTTTTTGTTGACTGTATGTGGTCCGTGATTGCTGCATTTCCTGTTCAACTTTTATACTACTTCTATATGTATTACATTAAGTAGGCGGTGCAGTAGAAGACACGCTCAATGCTCCGCATATACCTCGTTCACACACACACGCACACATGCACGCATAAAACTAAAAAGAAACACAACATGATACAAACTTTTTAATCAACAGTAAGAAATATACGTTATAGATAAAAAATTCGTCAACATCATAAGCATATGCATTATAACAACGCCAACGGTAACAATTCCGCTAAAGGTAACAACTTCCGCTAAATGTAACAATCATCTCTTCCGCTAAAGGTAACAACGCTAACGCTAAAGGTCTCACACCTCTATTATCTCCCCTGAAAGCTCACGGACCTAGAGACAAAAGGAAACCAGAAAATAATTCTATTTTTTCTGAATTTTAGGCAATTTTTAATTTGAAAAATAGGCTTTTCTTTGCTTTAGCATACATCTGCAGTGTAAAAGACAGATGATACAGAAAATCCCATGTTGATATGAGGTTTCATTCAAATTTCAGAATTGTTTGACCGAAGCACCATATATTCAGCTAGATAGTGTATGAATTTTGTATTTTCCATAGGGTTCACAAAACATGAGCGAGGAAAAAAACCAACCTGGCTAACTTATATATTTTATTGTTTTAAATTACTGGTCTTGGCTATACTGAAGATATTAAACCAACAACAATGTCTGCTGCCCTGCTTTGAAGCTCAGATGTTGGAAAAGGCTGTACAGTAACCCTATGGGAAAATTAATTGTGGTGTGAGACCTGAAGAGTAGCTCATTTTTCATCATAGTCCCACAGACGTCTTTATTTTAAAGCCCGTTATACACCTTGATTCAATTGATTTGTGTTTTAGTTTCAAAGTAATGATTTGTCAGACAATTTCAACTAGTTGTTGGTACAGATGAAGAATGTGTTTGGCACATATTGTGTCCAGTATATGCCCATATCAGGTATTTGATATAAATCTCATAATAACATTTTCGAGCAATTTGTGTGGGTGTATGTATACTTTTTTGACAACTGTGTAATCATGACAACTCATGTGATAAATAAAAACATGATGTTTTCTGGTGTATACATGTGCATTGTGTCAGAAGCCACATGTTTCTGTAAGGAAATATGACAGAGACAGCAGATATCTAATTTGATATATCTGATATCTCCCATATTGTTGATGTCTCAAATTTAAAGTTGTCAACAACTCATCTTTGTATGCCATACTGGACAGTGATCACATAAGTGATTGTTGTTGCTGCTGCTGTTGTTGTTGTTGTTGTATCTTCCAACTATCAAGTTTCTGTTGGTGTTCTCCATATTTATTACAGAGACAAATAATGTTGCTGTTCTGTTTAGGTGGAATTTCTCATTATCGTATTTCTGTTATCTAGTCGAAATAGGTGCATTTCTTGATTTTTTTATTTTTTTACCGAAACAGTTACAGTTACAGCTTCAATTATTTTTTAATCTATATGGGGTATTTATGTATTGTGTTGCATTTCCTGAAAGCAGGTGACACAGATCATGTTCGGGGAAATTTTCATGCAGATTGAGAGAAAAATGGCAGATATATTACAGAAATACTACATTTGGTGGCATTTCTTGTGTATTTTTATGTTAAAGGCACAAAACCGCCAAAATGCAAGTGATACTCAGACTTTCATAACATTTCATATACTCAGACCTAAGCTTATTTGGGGGTTAATTTGACATGTAGAATCTAAATGCATAGCTATTGACTGGTATACTTTAGACTTTTATCTTGTTACCATGGATACAGAAAGAAATGATATTTTTCCTATTAAAATTTCAGCAGTTGATCATTGAATACATATGTTTGATACCATGATATGAACTAATATTATTTTAATCATAATTATAAGATAGCAGATGACAAAAGGGGATTGTGGTAAAAATCTCATGAAGATTGAGGCACAAATGGTGTAGTTATCACACAAATGCTACATATTATGAAAACATGTTTTGGACTTTTATTTCACAGCGGGAACTTGTCGAATCCACGCGTTACTCTCAATCACATAATCCTGAATCATTTCACTTGTAAATATGATAGAAGCATGCTTATGGTCTTATTTTATAGGTCTGCACATAGCTACTAAATGTTATGTTATGGATGATGTTGCTAAAAATATTTACTCTCTTCAGGTCTCACACCTCTATTATCTCCCCTGAAAGCTCACGGACCTAGAGACAAAAGGAAAACAGAAAATAATTCTATTTTTTCTCAATTTTAGGCAATTTTTAATTTGAAAAATAGGCTTTTCTTTGCTTTAGCATACATCTGCAGTGTAAAAGACATATGATACAGAAAATCCCATGTTGATATGAGGTTTCATTCAAATTTCAGAATTGTTTGACCGAAGCACCACATATTCAGCTAGATAGTGTATGAATTTTGTATTTTCCATAGGGTTCACAAAACATGAGCGAAGAAAAAACCCAACCTGGCTAACTTATATATTTTATTGTTTTAAATTACTGGTCTTGGCTATACTGAAGATATTAAACCATCAACAATGTCTGCTGCCCTGCTTTGAAGCTCAGATGTTGGAAAAGGCTGTACAGTAACCCTATGGGAAAATTAATTGTGGTGTGAGACCTGAAGGTAAAAACTAAAGGTAACAACGCTAACGCTAAAGCTTAAGGTAATAATCTAACGTTTAAGGTAACACATTTTCATGTTTACGCTAAAGGTAACAACTGTCTACGCTAAAGGTAACAACGTTTTTCAAAATATACAGTTTCAATGAAAATTGAGTAAATAGATTTTTGCTAGTTACTGTGGCACCTGATTCATTTTTTAAGCTGTACACGTACACTCTGGTCAATGTAAACTGTAATGAAGTGACGTCAGAAGATCGAATATTCATTGTCATTGATTTGTCTTCTTTATTATATAAAACCAAAACAGATAAGTAGTTATTAACGTACCATAATTGAACAAAATAGTTTATTTAAAGAATGTACTGCTCAGCTGTTAGACATGATTCTAAACCCGCTGCTGTTAATAAAAGCATAATAAAAACACGGACAGATACAACATTTGAGTTTATGTGTGTATGGGTGAGTGTAGTTTTAAGGTTTATAGTCCCTCCACCATTTAACCAATATGACATCCTAAAGGTAAAGGCACAGTAGGGTTTGGACTGGATTATGTGTGTATTTGTAGTGGGAGTGAGGGGATGGGGCGCAACGACGAAAAACAGCTGGCATGCAAACACATACAACACGTTTTACACGTGAATTCCTCAGATCGCATGCTCCCTCCGTCCCCTTTTGAATCCGCCATCACTAATACGTGTTACTTTTTGATATAAATTATCTAGAAATTGTTTCGATCATACTATGTACATATTAATGCATAGCAATAAGAACCGGGTGTAGGTGGGAAGGGCAGAAACACCTCAATAACTAATCTGACTTGGGTAGGTTAGTCTATGTTTTCCTCCATCCCCCTACCCACCACATATTTTGTCTGTTTATGTTTTGACCCAACACAAGTGCTTGTGTCCGGCAGGGCGTTACACTAATCAATTGACAACACAAGTGTATATTGTGTTCATTGAAATATGTGACAAGCAAAGAGAAAGGGAAAACAAACTTATCAGTAATTGAAAATGTTCATTTGGGACCCACTTGCTCCACAGTATCTTAAACCTTCATACACCACTGTAATGTACGGCAGCAATGATCATTCGTAAACAGTAATACTCAAATAATGATGCATGCATAAGGAACACTTGCTATAAATATGAGCTGCTGATCCGGGCTGTTACGACTGATTATGTAATAAAACCTATAATGTAACATCGACCGATACTGTAGTCATGACAAACAACTGATATTGTAACATCGACCGATATTGTAATACAATTCACCGATGATATAACATTTCTGACCGATATTGTATTAGGTTTTAACCGATAGTGTAATGACATTTGTTTCCAATCGATATTGTAACAATCTTTGTCCGATAATGTAATATTATTTGTATCGACCGATGATGTAAAATATTTAGGTTGATAATGTATAATATCAATCGTTCTTGTACTACCAAACAATTACTATTGTAACAGTAAGTCGTTTGTAATTATAGTTACAACGTCACAGGTGCTACAGGCGGAGAAAGGGTTGAACTAGGTGAACAAATGAGCCTTTTGCAAAATCCGCTATAGTTAATTTTCACAGTAAACAACTCCAGAGCTCTTCCGGAACCACAGCGCATTCGGCGCGCAAAAACTCACAAAATCAACTATAGTACATATAATGTTTCTTTGGGAAAATCGCTAAAACTGAGATAGGTTTATTATTCTTAATTTTTAGGACGCCTTGGAAATCACGTGCAGGTTGCAAACCTGCGGGCACGTGACGTCGACAGCAGAATCAAATACCATTCGCAACATCTCTCGATCACTTATTTGAAAGATATTTCGAATGTATCTAGGTTACGACATACTAGTATGGCGCTCCTTAGATTCCCTCGTAAAGAAAAAAAGATCAATGTTATCATCACAGTTTTACAATGTCATTTAGCCGATTGCTCCATCTATAGTTTATTTAAATGAAAGCAGTGATAAAACCTTCATAAGTATTGTAAATAACAAACATGCAACGCAAATCATTCTTCAACACGTGTATCTAACGGCCATATTGTTTATGTAGCAATAGTGAATTATTTTCTGTCCAGTTGCCTTCCGGCTAGCAAAATGTCAAGAATTTGAACACACCGATCCGTCGAAATACACACAAGGCACTATCCCAAATAATAGCGGGATTGAAGATTTTCACGAATGAATTATAGACGACGACATTGAATGAAAACTCTTAACAAATAAAGAGAGGAAGATAATTCAGCTTTTTTTGCTGAGTAGTTCACCGCCTACAACGGCCACCACGTGGAGTGCCTTGGAAAGGGGTGACTATACGATGGGGATTTACAGCTGGAGTATGGATACCTGACCTTGAGCGGAGCTTAGTTTTGCCATATCTGGAATCTCGAGATATTGCCAGACTAAGTTCCCATCATGGTCAGTTAGGAACTAACTACCAACAATAAATCCACACCCATATTCAACTCTGGCTAAGGCATGCCACCTGATGACCTTTGTAGGAGGTGGCCAACCAAATTCGGTCAGCATAGTGGTTTGCCCGAGAACACTTGTATTCAGGTCACTGGGGTCAGAAGGACAGGGTGTCGCCTTGTGGCCGACAGCGACTTGGATGGCCGGGGCTGGCCATGGCGCACCCTTTGGTGGTCGTTGTACAGAGTGATGACGCCTTCTTTTCCCGATAGGTCGATAATCCCGGAAAACCCTTGTTCTCGAGATACTGCAAGACTAAGCTCCCACCATGACCAGATCTCTAATCCGATGACATCAAAATTGGAATGATGCCACCATGTCGAAAAAGCAGAAACCTTTTCGCAATTTCAGTGACCTCCGGGAATTGTTGAAAGTGGTCTTCGTGCATTCATAAAATAAACATCCATCGAATTCGAATGAGAGATGACAAGGAAAATATGAACGTAGAATTCCCTTCACAACCATGCCAAAACAAATTATGATCTACAACTTCAGTGAAGAGAGAAATAGATCATTTTTAGATAGGAAGCCAACAAAAAGCACGTTCTATTTAGTTGGCTTCAAAGTAATGAAATGGAAAACTTCACACGAGCAAGAAAGTTTGAATAAATGATCCTTAAAAATGGCCTTAAAACATTGGGACAATGATGACTGGGGAGAAGCCCGATGGGAAAGCATTCCTGGGCCATATGAAGTTTTCGAAAGGGACTCCATATTGCATGGGTTAATACTGGAGGTTTTCTCATTTACAAATTATATACAAATGTGTATTCCTAATTTTAATCTATATACAAGGATACAGTCTGCTGATTTGAGATTTAATTTTTACAGGTGATATATGAATTTGTATTCCTAATTGAATTTATATTCAACGATACTGTCTGCTGATTTGAATTTGAATTTGACAGCTTTTCGTGATCTATGTCTGGCATTTTTTTTTTGTAAACGGTTATCAATGATCTGACAACTGCTATTCAGTTTTAATCAAAATTGGAAAATAAAACATCAATAGATGAGCATCTTTAATAATTTGATCACGTTTTTACGTTATTTAAAGATATGTACAGTTTATATATATCAATGTTCACACAAGTAGTATGCACTCGTTCGTAATAATATGTTACTGTTGAATGTGGCGTGGTTAATTTTAATCTACCGTTCTTGATGATTTTGTCAGCGAGGAGGTATTTGAAAATACACAAAAATGCACATATTATTTTGTAATATGATTACTGTGCTTCTTATAGAGTATATATAGTTTCCACAAGTTTGTATTATGTCACTCTATTAAAAATGCGCATTTAATTGTTTCCATCTAATCTTAAACATTTGAAGTTAACATGAAATGCCCTGATACAGGATTTCAGAAAGTAAAGTGTACACAAAGAAAGAGATGCTCGTCAGATGTATACGTTTTCGGTAACAGTTATTACCTACACTGTATTAACAATTATTGCTATTGTTTATCATCTCATTATATACCAATAAAAACGGCATGTCTCATCCCATGCAAAATTATAATTTACGGTTGTTTTTGTTATCAAATTATAAATCAGACGCATTTCAGCAAACTCACTAAAATAATGATTTATTAGATAAATGTTTCATAAACAGAATGACGCGGATTTACATCAATGTCCCATGACCTTAATTTGGCATGATCTTGATCTTGATGTAGGAGAATTTTTGTTTCGTTTGAATAGTGTTTTACGTCAATTTTAGCACATGTTTAATCCATATAATTTATGAACGTGGATTTTTTTTGTGGTAGAAGCACACCACCCCATTTTTTGCTCGGTAGAACCAGTACCGTATATTTCCTGCCATCCATAAGAATCGACAAGTCGAGCTCCTATTGGGATTCAAACCTGTAGGAAAGCGGGGGATATCCACGTGTCCGAGTGGGAGACCACCACGCTATCCCACAACGCTGAGACGGGTCGTATCGGTTGGAAACGAATCAAGTGCCTCAGTAACTAACAAGAATCTGTTTACTCAAAATATTCTTGAAAACTGTAATGTTGGAAAACGTTGTTATCTTTAGCGTAGACAGTTGTTACCTTTAACGTTGATATGAAACGTTGTTACCTTTAGCGTAAGCGTTGTTACATGTACCTTTAGCGGAAAATGTGAGTGTTACCTTTAGCGGAGGTTGTTAACTATAGAGTTGAGATTGTTACCTTTAGCGGCGATTGTTACCTTTAGCGGAATTGTTACTTTTAGCGTTGTTACATACATGTCTACTATACCTGTTAATCGATTCTAGGTCAATTCTACTTGAATTTTCGTCAGAAAGGAATCTATATTTTTTATGCAATACTTTGTTTGGTATTATTTAAGTATTAATTTAAAGGATATATACCCACATAGCTATATTTTTATTGATGTTTTAGTCTATGCATCTCTCGGATATAGTCCTATCTGATAATACTTACGTAGTTGCAGCCACAGTGTTTATACTTTGACAGGATATAACTCATGAATACGAACGAGTCACGGGTGAAGTAGTTTCAATTCGACGAGCATCCAATAAGCCAGAAATCAATGCGTACACTTTCACATTTTCGTATATCCTACGTACAGGTTACATCGATAAATGTACGGGTTCCGATATATTTCATTGAACTAAAGAACTGCACGGAATAAAATTTGAATCAGGGACCTTGCGATTTGATTTGTGTTTTTTACATGAAGGTGTAACCACTCGCCCACTAATATGTGTTTGTATATTGTGGAATATCTGACAATAAAAAAACATTACGCAATAATAAGCGCAGTAATGTGATTTTTATCATACGTTATAAATGCAATATATTCTTGACGCTTATAAAAAAAAAGACCTGGAAAGATAGCTAAAAAGAGACGGGTTAAATTTATTTTATCTTTTTGTATAATTATTTAAGAATAGTTTATGGTTATCCGGTGAAGATTGGGAATTCCAACACGAGGTATATAAATTCCATCTTGGAGAGGGTGTTCACTATATAGCAAAAGTACCTTTATTAAACATCTACTTAATATTTTGCCTCAGTAGTATTATATGTTATATATAAACTCATCCGCACATACGAGACCCTTAAATACATACTCACATACATGTATACTCATACACAAATATACTAATACAGTACTTACAAAAAGCATGTAAATTAAGACATATTTACATATATAAATAATCATGCTAATTATCAAAATATAACATTTCATTTCTTAATCTAAATGCCTTGTAGATGAATATACCCAGTTTGTTTAAAACTGAAATTTTTTGACTTTTTAACAATTCAACAAGTTTAAACATATTTTGTCTTTTCCAGTAATACGGATGAATATATAACGACCTTAGTTCCTTATATAAACTGCATTCCAGAATGAAGTGATGTTCATCTTCTAAAATATCGCATATCTTACACTTTCTTTCGTGGAAGGACCATCTGCCAGCTTCAACCTCTAACCTATGAGATGATACTCTGAACAGTGCAAAAACCTTTAAATACATAACCATGTGTATTTTTTCTAAATATGGCTAAAGCCTAAATTCATAGATATTTCTGTAAAATAGTGCACGACTAGACGTTTCAAGTCTACTATGCCAGATTTGTAAACAATGGTCATGAATTCTATATTTTGCAAAAAATAAGAGTAATTCAAGTTCACCAACACTTTGGTTAACCCATACTTCAAAAAAACCAAGTGATGGTAATAAATCCTTAAGTTGTGTTACCCAACTTATTTTGTTCGGTACTATTTCTAAATCCAATAAAAGCATGTCATAAACAATTCTAGAATATTTACGTTTTTTAGTATGTAAAAGTTTCAACCAGTATTTAATAATGATATGATGTCGACGTGTCAAAAATGTAGATTTAGCAAGTTCACCATATTTAACATAATGTTGTGTTGTTTTCTTGACCCCTAGCATCTTCTTACAAAATTGCATATGAACCCTTTTTGTAGCACTTCCTTGAATAAAACCCCACACCTCGCTTCTATAATTTAATATAGAAATTAATTTATAAAACAAATCTAACCTGTGTATTGGTGACAAACATGTGAATTTATGTAAATATTTGATCTTTTTTAAAAATTACTTTCTGAGCTTGCCCAAGACCCACCTGTTGTAAATACAATTCATTCCCAGGTAAACACATTTATTTATAATTTCTAAAAATGAAAATACTAAGTTTCTGGGTAATTGACCTCATTTCTTAAAAATCATAATTTTAGATTATATAAGTTTACCTTTAATTTCCATCTTTCACAGTATTCAAACATAAAATTTAACCCACTTTGTAAAGCATCTGAAGATTCAGAGAAAAAAACAATATCATCCGCATATAAAACATGTAAAAGCTTTAATAATTTACATGTATCAATATCTAAACCTTTGTATCCTTTACGTACACATTCATCTTCTATATCATTTATATCATTTATAAATAGTGAAAACAATGAGATGATAAACATTCTCCCTGTTGCACTCCCAGTGAACATACAAACTTATTACTTAATTTATTACATTATATAACTCTTGATTTCACAGCAGTGTACATTGATTTTATGATATTTAGTATTTTCCCACGCAGACCTGATTGAACAAGTTTATACCATAGATTATCTCTAACCACATAATCAAAAGCTTTAGAGAAATCTAAAAAGGCATTCTACAGGAGTTTACCTTGATTTAAAATATGTGTAATTAAACCATGTAGCACAAACACATTATCGACTGTACTCATATTTGGCATGAAGCCTACCTTTCCTTCAATGTATACAAAATAAGTTTCGGCCCATTTTGAAAGTCTATTATTAAGAACACGAGAGAAAAGTTTCCCTAAACACTGAGCTTAACAACGTAATACCTCTATAGTTATCAACACAGTTTATGCTGCCCTTTTTGTGCAATGGAATAACGTAACCTTCTGACCAAGTATCTGGGAAATATCCAATGCCATACGCTATATTACTACCCAATCGAACAGTAGGCAATAACGTATTTTTACCATGTATTAGAAACTCATTTAAAATCATACCTGGCCCAGCTGAGCGGTTAGATTTTAACTGATTTATCGTTTTTGAAATGTCTTCGTCTGTAGATTCAACATTCAATTCATCAAATATAATACTGAATTCATTTTTTTCATACCTTTCAACGAAATATAAAATATAATCATCAGGTATAAAAAAAAATGGATCCAGAAGATTATTGACCGATTTAAAGTATTGTTAATAAGACGATAGTGATATGTTCGATTTCTTTATATATACAATGTTAATCTATGCGTTATAATTATATTGCTTATTAGTTCTGCATTGATTGTTAGAGAATATACTCTGGCGCTGGTATCTTTATGTTCACTGTCCCGTTTGAATGGGTTGACACTAGCGTAACAGCGAGGTTTGATGTACACTAGAAGCTGGTTTAAACCACCAGCAGTATTTTGCCACTAACAGTTCCAAGGCGGTAGGTCTATTGTCAAACATTTTATGTTTGCGATGTCAAATCTTGTATATGTTTCGTCTTTCTAATTACTGTCCCTTTATTTGCGTGTTGTTGGTTGACTGTGATCTTTTAATGCATCATTTCCTTCGACTTGTATATCTACTTTGAATTCAATTAAATTAATGTAATTTTAATTTATATTTGTGATTGTCTTGTTTGTTTATTTTGCATGATTGGAACTGCATGGAAAGTAAAGGGGTTTTAACCAAAATGAAAAGAGGGGTTATATATGTACCTTTAAATAGGGATTTAAAGGGTACGTCAGGCTTTTCTTTGGGGTCCAAGCGTCTAACTTAACAATTGACAAATAATGATATAAAGCGCCAATACATTGTGACCGAACTGGCTAGAAAGTAGAATATTGTTTAAGACGGTGCTAGGAGGCGTCATAGGTGTTGCACTCTACATTACCTCTCATGAACAGACTCAATAAACATGAGTCTGCTACGTGTATCTCTTGTTTGTGTTTGTTGCTTCCAAGGGATCCCCTTTTCAGTATTTATTAACACGACTCATTATTTACAGGTTATTCGTTTCTGCACAGTAATGTGTACCCCTAGGCCACGATCCACTTACACGAAAGTTTAAACATGTATTTCGAACTAAAACAAAGCATCTAAACAAACACGGGGTTAACGGGGTACAAACACCAAATGTTGATGAACACGACATTTTTATCATGATGTTTTAAAATTAAGAATGAATTTGATGGACATGTATCTCCTTTAAGATTAGCTTTCATTGTGCCATTTACTGTAACTCATTGTATCTTTAATAGATGTATACTGTTTCCTTTCAGCGTATTACCAGTATTACAATATA
This sequence comes from Cyrtodaria siliqua, assembly GCA_037043455.1. NCBI lineage: Eukaryota > Metazoa > Mollusca > Bivalvia > Adapedonta > Hiatellidae > Cyrtodaria > Cyrtodaria siliqua. The sequence continues at coordinate 78,029 of JAWPHD010006801.1, forward strand.
ACATTGCAGATTTGAAACAAGCCTAATAGTAAACATATCAGTGAAATAAAGTGTATAATTTTACTATAAAGAAGGGTGAAAATATCGGACAGGGAAAGCAGCATTCAAGGACGACAGTCAACCACAAAACACAAAAACAAACACGCAAACAGACAAACGAAAAGGCAAAAGTAATAAGAAATGCAAACGACATCACAAACACAAAAGGGTTGACAATAGGGCTACCGCCTTGGAACGGTCAGTGGCAAAGTAGGCCACTGGGGGTTTAAACCGGTTCTATGGTGCACCTAACCTCACACTTACCCTACTGTCATCCCATAAAAACAGGACAGTGTAAATAAAGAAATCCCCGCCATGATCTAAACTCTAACCAACAAGGCAGCATCAATAGGCAATATAAGTAAAACACAAATATGAACCTCAACTGAAGTCAATTTACTTGTTACACATAAGTGTTACTTGTTAATCTCATATAAAGTTTTCATTTAAGTTGGTCTATTAGTTAGTAGCTAACATCGTTGATTGAAATACTCAATGCTGATTGGTTATGGAGGAGAGGTTAAATATTTCTATCTAGACCTCTGACGTCACGTCCTTCAACCGTTAAGACGTCATTTTCAACGACTTTAAACTTCAGAAATCATGAAAAACAACGATAACGTTATTTTAAACCGGTGCTAGCGGGCGTGAGAAGTGTGTAGATCGGACAGGGAAAGTAGCATTCAAGGAGAACAGTCAACCACAAAACACATAAACAAAAACGCAAACAGACAAACAAGAAGGCAAAAGTAATAATAAATACAAACGACATCACAAACACAAAAAGTTTGAAAATAGGGCTACCGCCTTGGAACGGTCAGTGGCAAAGTATGCTACTGGGGGGTTTAAACCGGTTATAGGGTGCACCAAACCTCACACTTACCCTATAGTTGATCTCCAAGTCCCGTCCACCAGGTATTGATCTGGGACGATAAAACCCCGCTGGAAACACTTAATTACTTTTGTAATGAAAGACTCGCAAAGAAACTAGCTTGAGGCAAATAATATGTTAGAGGAATGATAAAACGGAGTTAGAAAGAACAGAAGCTATTTTAATAATATATATATATTGCATATTATTGTTAAAAATAGAAAATTACTTTTAAAAGAGGTTGTATCTGGTTAAAGTGCATTTTAGAGTATAGTCTTGTCGTACATGTACCTTTAACGGTTTGTGCTCTTGTTGTTTTGGCTTCTGCCAAGACAGTGTACTTGCTGTGTGGTTTTCAATGCTTTGTGTAGATTCATATATACATGGCCATCGTTTGGCTGGACTTATATTGCATATTACGTCTGCCGAGTTTGATAGAGGATATAGCGCGGATTTCTTTATTTACACTGTCCCGTTTTATTGGGATGACAATGGCTTGGCAGAGCAACAAGAGAATAAACTTGGTAAAATGTTTATCAAAAGAGGTTATGAAAATCTTGGTTGGTTGACCCATTTACGGTTTGTTCACCCTAAGCTTTCCTCTTTGATTGTGCGATGGACGGACATATCTTGGATTCTTTGATGACGTCAACCTAAATCCGGGGAGGTAACGTTTGAAGTTTGTCTCCAGTCCTTTTGTGTCGTACCCTGGTGTATTAACTTGTTGCTCTTGCTTCTTCATGTCCACGAATACTAGCTTTGTATCGCATTGGAACAGTAAGTGGCAAACAAGGCCGCTTACTTCTATACCTTTCATACCATCTGTTTCAGAATCCTGGTGCACAATAGAATTTCGTTTAAACCCCCATCGACAGTTTTGCCAATCACTTTTTTGTTTGTGGTGTCGCATACCTTGCTTATATTTTCCTTGTAATTGTTTGCTTGGCAGGCGTGTGTTCTGGTAGGCTGTGTTCTTTCTGAGAATCTACATTTCTTATTCGAATATAATACCTATATTTAGGGTAAGAGTGAAGTTTGGTGTAGTACTACCCTAAAACCAGATGTTCTCACATTTCTATCGCCGCAACAAAACCCTGCTGGAAAAGTTCAATCTAAAAGCATTTCTACGACAAGGAATGTCACCACCGTTATTCTATGAAGATGAGATCTATAAACTTCGGAAATTAAAGGGATCTGACGGATTTCCTGACCACTTTACACAATTAAAGGAAATTCGTCAGAAACGGATACGACCTTTTAGTATTACAGCGCACTTCATGTTTGGTGATTAACCCCTCTACTTTCAGTCTTAACTTTTCTCTTGTTCAATGACCGGACAACCTCGTGGGACTCCGTGACTGCATCTTCTGAAACCCTAAAAGCGGAGGTTATTGTATGAACCTTTATCCCTCGGCTTTTCTGGTCTTACACAAGATTGATTTTCTCGTGGGCTGCAAACATCTATTTGATCTAGTAGTTGATTTTATTTTATCAATTTGTTTTAAGTGATCGGTTTATGTGAATGCAATATTGCCTGTTCAACGTTTATATCAACGTTTGTTCCGGAGGTTTATATCTTCCGAGTAGATATACACAAATTCGGGAAGACACGAAATCCAGAAAGGTGGTAAAGCATCCAGATCAATGATCCTTAGATCATAAACCTCTTAAAATAGAACACAATATGACACATTTAAACAATGTTTATTTAAGGGCTATTGGTCAGCCATCTTTGAAAAGAAAATCCAAAATGGATGGGGTATGGTTAATTGAAATGACCATCCAAATGCATATTAAAGCAACACTATTGATGTGCACATAATATCAGAAACAATTTATTTGTCAGAAATAGTGCCCTTTATATTCGAAACGTTTAGTGCAATTTTACTCTGAGATGTTTTGTTTTTCATGTTAAATAAATTTGTCCATAAAATTGTCCATTTATCTAAAAATGGCACACGAGACATCATTTCTAAATAAAGTAAGCCATGTTATCACATCATCCAAAATTCGAAGTACACCATTGTTAAAAATGAAAAGTTTCGTTACACGCCATGTGCCTTCAACACCCGCACATGATAAACATGCAAAGCATGCAGGTGAATTGTAAATTGAAACATGCTGTATGGTGAAACATTCGCATAAACAGGTAATTTGATCGTATTCATATGATATTATATAGTTTGTGCTGTATTTATAGGAATATAATAATAAATTACTCTTGTGTTGCCATGTTTCTATTCACAACAGTCACTCAGTTGTGTTTAATACATCCAAAAATATTGTTGCCATTTATAATAGTTTGACAATTAAAACCTGTCAGTGCCACCATACTATAGATTGAGATTATTTTGAAAGTACATGCCATTGAGAGAATATCTTGTTTTTTTTTGCAATGATTGACTTTGAAATGTGGATGATGTGATAACATGCCGTATTTAATTCAGAAATGATTTCTCGTGTGCCATTTTTAGATAAATGGAAAATTTTATGGACAAATTTATTTAACATAAAAAACAAAGCATCTTAGAGTAAAATTGCACTAAACCTTTCCAAATAAATATTGTTTATGATATTATGTTCACATCAATAGTGTTGCATTAACAGTAGGAACGCCACGGACCTATAACATATCAGTTCTGTTCACATTTTAACTCCGCGAACATGGACTATTTCTTTGTATTTTACGGACTATTTTACGAATTTTCAATTAAAACAGACGCCATTTTTTTACACCCGAAATTGGACGCGCTACGTCGGCGAGCACTACGGGTACCTATGGAGTCTAACAACACGCGTACAGTGTTCCATACCGTATATTATGTAAACACTAATACCTTACCGGACGAAATAATGTCCCATTATGTGTCAACACGATGCAGTGTTGGTGACTGACAGGTCACCGTGACATAACTTGACACGTGAAATTGACATGTTGTTGCAAGATGGATTTGGGATTACTGTCTGCTGCTGGACGTCCAAGATCAAGGTATTTGTTTTGTCATTAAAATGTGTTTGTTAATAAACAGTACACACCCCTTCTCGATCGTGCATGTTTAGACATTGGCCAAATACAGCGCCTAAAATAGTGGTGTATACTGTATATTAGAAAGTTCATAATCACTATAAGTGTTTTTCCTGTACTCCGATCTTTCCAGTAACTGGATGTACTGTAAACTGTAGAACGTTTCGTGGTATAAAACAATTGCTAGTAGAAATGCTATCAATGTCCCCCGCACCCCGCCCCCACCCAAGTACATATCTATGTACAGTACAGTAAAGTTTTGAGGCAAGGAAGTGATTTTGAATTTACATTTATTTACATATACTACATACTTTCTGTTGCGAAAAAAACAACGCAATTTCGAGAAAGTACATTTCACTTAAAAGCCTTTAAGGCGGTGGAGCTACTACGCTTGCCTCCAGTGTGTTTCAAAAGAAATGACTATTCCATGGGCTGGAACTATGCTGTGAAAGTGGAACAATGTTTTTAATGGATCTCCAGTTGGGCTACATTATATTTTACATGCATAATGAATGATGAGAGATGTTTTTATTACATTAACCGTGTTATTGAGCACAAGTAGTATTCATGCTTTATTCAATTTAGTTATTTTAACTTTTCTTTTTTAAATATGTTACTGACATTGGATTGATGTTGTTTTCAGAGAGGCCTCAGATGTTAATCGTGCCCTTGAGCAGCTCTAAGTGAATTGATACTGACGACTTCAGAATGTCAACCCGTATTAAATGCCATTGGATCATATGGAGGTAAGAGCCTTTTTAAAAATTGTTTGCACTTGTGTAGTTCTTTAAATGGAGTTTGTGTTATGCTTGCACGGTGCTGTTCAAAGTTAGAGTAAAAAAAATAATGCAGTGATAGTGCAGCGTGATTGTCATATGAGCTCGTGTAAACTACATGTACTGGATACATGCGGAAAACAAGTTGTGTTAAAGGAACACTAGGCAGTCTTTATTTGTTTAAAACTTCTGGAGTTCGGTTAATTTTTCTGCATAGTTTGCATTTGTGCATCATTAATATTATTTATTAGAATAGTTCAGAAGAAATTGTTTTACACATTACTCACTGTTGATAATAGTGCACCTATAATATAGTTAAGTATTTGATAGAATAACGAAGACAAAATGAAACACTTTTATTTAACTTTTAATGCAAGCAGGTTTAAATTTAAAATGTTACCAGGTTAACAAATGGAGATGCTAATGTTAAAGCTTGATAAATACTTCAAGATTGCCGTGTGTCCCTTTAACATCATCTAATTGGTCTATGTGATGGGTACCCAATTTATTACAGGGACACAGAGCAAATTTCTAATCTTGTGTCTGTTTTACACATTTTCACATCAGAACAGACCACACATCTACAAAAGTGTCTTCTCAGCTGCCCTATTTAATCATGTTTTATTTCTAAAACTAGCGGCATCACCAGGTTTTGAGAGAGAAAATAAACAGTTGTATATTAATGTTTTCTCCCCATGTAGAATGACCTTACTAAGTCATTAAAGTAAAATATCCTATGAACAAAACGTGTACAATTTAACAATTTTAGATTTTTGGCAAGACTTGTATTTTATTCCCCTTCTAGTAAAAATGGCTTATAGAGCATTGCACCCTCTGTCAGATTTAACTTTCCTTATAATAGATTCTTGCTGTACTGTTGGGTGAAACATACATTAAAATGGTTCTATAATCATGTCAGTTCAATTATATACTCGTATGATACACAATATAATATGTATTGACCTTTTACTTGATGTGCCATTTACTCAGTATTGGTCAAGGGACGTTTATAGCATATCGGCTTTGAATCCAGTGAACACGGATTCAATTCTTACTGGCGCCACTGGGTTACTTCGATGTGTCCTGCTAGCCTCGTTCGTCTGATGGGAACATAAACCGGGTGGTCCAGTGTATCGGAGTCTGTCCTCCAAGCACGTTAAAGAACCATAGATATCTAATCGGTAGTAAGCGTAGGGCAGGGTTCCTGGATGCCTATGTATCTTTCCTCCTCTCTTTGGGGCGGCTCGAAATAACATAAACAACGTGTTGATGAGGCGTTAAACAATAATTAAATTTTAAACTGTCCCATTCCCCTATACATGCCCTAGCTCCCCCTCGCAACACCTGATTCAAATTAAATACTCTGCTCGACTTATATTAACATTTTATTCTATGTCTTTTTTTTTCTTTCAGTCTGCACGTCATGTGGAAGAAGACTCCATGTACACCACTGGCCAGAGTCAATGCTGAAGTTTATGTTCGCTCAATTATTTGCTTAAAGGTGAAATATAGCGTGTATTTTGAGTATATATTCGGAAATATACGTATATAATATACAATATTTTCAAATCTTACACTTATTGGTTGTCCCGTTTTCTCACAGTAGCCATTTTTATCCCATAGCGCACACGCTTCGAGTTTCGCCCTTTTTGAAGACAGGTAAGTGACACGTGATCCTGTGACGCCATTGGTACCAAACGATTCGCGGTGTCGCATTGAGTTGTATAGTATTGTCTATGTAGGATTACGTTTTATGGTACTTGTTAAAAATGCCGTGTGTTGTTGCTGGGTGAAAAAGTTTGCATAAAGAAGGACAAGATAATAACCTAAGTTTTTTTCGTTTCCCTAATCGAGATAATGATATATTAAGATTTGAAGTGTGGGTAGACGTTACCGAAGAAAATCGCCCGACTCGTCGTGAAAGACGCGCGAGTTTGTAGCAAACATTTTGAGTTGACTTCGTGGGAAGTCCATCCTTTGGTTTCATTATCTTTGAATTTGGAGAACAAAAGGCCATGCAGATTAAAATCAACAGCGGTACCAACGATATTCGACTATAAAAATGAGAAGTGCATAACCCCGCCGTCTCCAAGCAAGTTGTATTCGACTTTTCGACCGGCGTTGAGGAAATTCATACATGAAGTAAGATTGAAAGTTATGTTCAATTATCTTAGCACCTATGATGTAGCCGTCTTTTTTTAAAAGATTGCTAAGAACGTTCAGCATATAAATTTAAATGAATCCGGTGAAATAAACACTGTGTCTTTGTTTCCAAATTTTAATTTTAATAATTTTAAATTATACACCCTCTTCTGCCAATAGTGTTATAGATACATATTATCAACATATAAAGGGCTATGGATTTGAAAAAAAAATACAAAATGTTTCATGGATATGTATTACAAGGCAGAAAATTAATAATATTACTGGCTTTTATATTAATTCAGTAATTTTTTATGGCAAAGCAACAACAATAACACCTCTTAGCTCATGCAATAAGTAAAACAAGTATAATAGAATAATATACTTTATATTATGGTAATTTGATATATTTGGTCTGTTTTCGATCTGTAGTAAGTATACATGAGTAAGTATATTTACTAACTGTCTATATCGTTCTCATAATACATTTGGCTATATTATTTAAATATAGTATTTTTCTCTCTTTGTGCGCGACAAATATCATGTGATATATCCGTCTTGTGCAATAAGCGTCTGCCCTCGGCGGTATTACACGTACCGCTCAAGTAATTGATCCCCCGTGTGGTTGCCGGGGTAGAATACAACCACTTCAAACACACCGTCACATGCAGAGGGGTAGGACCCCCCCCCCCCCCCATTCATATTCATTTTGCCATTTTTTGTTCATGCTCATTAAAGGTCTTCATCATGACCCCTGCATTGTTTCAGGTGCCATCTCGCTCACATCACTAAGAGCAGTGGCAGAAAAACAATAAACGTGGCTCCAGCGTAAATGGAGTTTTTAAGATAGAATTTGCAGCAACTCTGCAGTTCAGGGTGAAAAGGTTCTAGGCCCATTTTCCATATTTTATCTCGATGTACATGGAAGATGAGCCTGGCATGTTCATGCCTGTTAGGCGCCATATAACCTGTAATGTGTTGGTGCGCCTTAAAACCCCAATTCAATTCAATTCAAGTAATTGAAATAAACAGGAAATATATCATAAAACTAGGTTTCCCTAAATGGTGCGTGCTTTTGTGATATACCGACGTATGTACCCAAATTAGGCTGCACTTCAATAGTGCACCGCAATATTTTATTAGTCTGTATTGATATTTGGGGGCACGTGGAGACTAGAGAGCGTGTCATATTGCAAACACCGCTTCTAGAGTGTTTGGTGTTGATGGCGACTTATGGCAAATATATAATACTATAGCAATTATGGCGCCGAAATTATATGCTGTTTCATTTATTATTGTTTTTATTCATTTTTCTTTTTATCAATTACGGATAATATCTAATAAATATATTTGTTCCATGTCTACTTATCGGCAAAAAAATCTGACGCTCGTATTACCATAGAGTTACATACATATATATCCATGTATTAATGTATAGACCAGGTCCATTCATTCGGAATATACTACATTTATCGGTTATTGTGTATGTACCAAGATATTGCAGTGTTGCGGGTGACTTACTGTCAGATTTCGATGAAAACAATGTTTACGTTGTTTTTTTGTTTGTTGTTGCTGTAAGTGTATAAGTACGCTATTTTGTTAGATTAGTGAATATTGTAATGAACCATTGAACGTAACGAATGACATGACACGATATTCTTTACAAGCTCTCAATTTGCACCTGCACCGCGTACGACTTCATCATCAGTTGATGAATCCGATGTATTTTCGTCCTCAGACACGTATTCTGGCTCCAAACCTAAAGGTTGCACACGGTGTAACCGTTTTATCACGGGCATTTCCTCTGACATCGCTTAATTCTCACATTTTCACACAAGGTATACTGTTTTGCGTTCAGTCCCAATGTAAACAAAAAATAGTTTGTTCCCAATGACGTCATTTCCGGTAATTCGCGCAAGAGTTTTTCCCCTTAGATTTTATTTCGATTTTTTAGCAATGCCTGTTCGCCTTTTCGGTTTTTATGTTTAAAAACATATTTTCACTAAACATACATCAATAGCATAGTAAACATCGTATTTATAATGATATTTAATAATTAAAAACATATCAACAACGGATTTGTTGATTTAGGACACATTTCATCTTTAATAAAGTATACATATGAACTAAAATATTGTCTTTATAATTATGTCTTCCACCACAAAGTGGTAGGTGAGATTTGGCCTTTCCGTTCGTCCGTCACAAATCGTGTCTGCGTTTGTTGGATTTTGACGAAACTTTGTACAAACTCTTTATTACTTTCTCTGAAGCTAATTTCATAAAACTTCATACTTTGAATGCCTTTGGTGAAATGATAATCCCTGTTTATTTTGAAGTCAGTAGGTGAAAGGTCCGTTACCATGACCGGAAAATAAAAAGTATTGCCCACACAGTTTTTTGCTCTTACCTAAAGCAAATTTCATGAAACTTGATTGGTGGACAGTGGAAAGAGGATGATCGTTTGATTTTTAGGTAAACGGTCAAGTTCCCTGCAGACATCCACTATCCAAGGATAAGCATATGTTACAACAAACATGTTATAATATTTATGGTATAATATATGAATATTTTCTTGCACAATGTTGAATCCGGTAAAACAAGTGGTTTTGTTCACCGATACTTTCGCCTGTGAAACAAACCACTTGTTGTTAAATTACAGGATTTAACAGAATGTAAGACATATTCCGATCATCCATTTATTTTGTAAAATCATAAATTAAAAAATATATATATTAAAACAAACAAAACATGCTATTTGATGAAAACAGACGTATTCAAATTTTCGAAGTAGCAATATTCGCAGAATATAGTAGATTTCAACTGCTGAAAACAAACATGTATTTTTTTTCCAGGAAATAATAATTCTATGAATATAGTATATATGTTCAGTGAAATGTTTAATATGTCTGTTTTCAAATACTACAGATCGTAACGCACCGCACATGTATATTCAGTATTTACTTTCAATATAGTAGTGAGTATGACTGCGTTCTGGGACCATATAAATATAAAAAAATAATACATATAAATATATATATATAACTATATATGCCCTATAAATATAAACGACCCGCACTTTTTGGATTCACGCGTACAGTGATTCACAACACCACAAATCTGGCAAGTGCTCCATTGACACAATGTCATGTCCACGTTTATGTTATGAAATCTTCGAGTCCACACATAATCATGTTTGTTACTGACAGTAGCAAGCATGTATGTTACTCGTCAGTCATTTATTTACTTGGTTAAAGGGACACATGCCAATCTTCCTTTCTTTAAAACTCGAGTCGCCCCCTCAGTTTTAAACGAACAGTTAAAAGAATATACCTCTTTTTGCCTGTTAAACTTATATTAGTTTATCGCTTTTTCTGATTTCAAAAATTAACTCTGCAACGTATGTTGCCGCCATCATGATTTCATTTTCCGATATACCGTTGCAACATTGTTTGTTAAAATAAATTGGCCACTCTGACATAAACCCAAAGCATGTATAGATAAAAAATTTAGTGTAAAATATATGAACACATACATTTTAAATATATGTGTTTACTTAACGAAATTATTTAATTGTTTCTGTAGCCGGTCGTCTTTCCTTAATGAATATGAATGTTGCCGTCTTTGGGTCGGACGGTCCTGTTACTTAATTAGTACTTGTCTCCGTTTATTGAAATTCTACATATATACAGAGGAGAGATGTATCTATATGATTTTGTTATTATGCTCGCTTCTAAAATGGCGAAATAAATCGATTTGAATAAAAGGCGCATTCTCAGCAATACACAACGTATTGTGTGTACGGTTTGGAGGGGGGAAGCCCACGGGGTTGGAGGGATACTACCGTAATGTTGCTCTCATAAATACTGTGAACATACTACATCAATAATATAACAACTACTGAACAATGCTGAAATCGATTTATCTTTATAGATGAATTCATAATTCCACAATTTTATTCCGTGCGAACATCGATTTGGAACGTCGATTCGGCGTATTTAAACGATTACGGTGTACTTCGTTAAAATTCGGGGGGAAAAAGTACCGATTTTTTTTATATTTTACATACCTACAGAGGAAAGATGTATTTACGCGTACATGCTTTTGTTTTTTTCTCTCGCTTCTAAAATGATTAAATAAAATCGAATTTGATTAAAACTGCGCATTCGCAGCTATATACAACTTAATCAATACGGTATGGAGGGTGGTGGGGGTGGAATGAGGGGCGGGGTTGCAGGGATACTACCGTAATGGTGTCCTTGAGAAAAACGGTGAACATTCTACTGTAATAATTTAATAAATACAGAACAATTTTGAAATCAATATATCTCTTAAAAAGGATTTCACAATGTCATGGTTTTATATCCCGCGTGTACATTAACTTCGAAAGGCGATTGTTCATACTTTAGCGAACACGGCGTACTTTGTTAATTTTGGGGGGAAAAAAGTACTTTTTTCAGATTGACTTTAAATTTTGGGTTTTAATAGTAGACATGTCAATGAATACTTTCATGAAAAAAAAATCATTCTCGTTGTTAAAACTTAATTTTTTTGCATTTTTTTCGGATTCAGAAAATTAGCACTGCAACATATATTTTCACTATCCTCATTTCCTTTCCCGTCGTACCGTTACAATTTGGTTTGTTAAAACCTATTCTGAGCACTCCGGCATAAACCCAAAGCATGTATAGATCCGAAATTTAATCTGGAATGCATGGATACATACATTTGAAATATATGTATTGAAATAATGGAATTATTTCATTTCTTGTGTACCCGGTCGCGTCTGTAAATATATATGCATTATGCCGTCTTTGCGTCCGTGGGTCATGTTAGTTAATTTTGGGGGAAAAAAAGTACTTGTCTCCGATTTCATTAAAAATTTGCATATGGACAGAAGAAAGATTTATCTACGCGTACATGCATTTGTTTTTATTCTCGCTTCTAAAATGACAAAATAAATCGATTTTGATTTAAAAGCGCATTTTTGGCAATTTAAACCTTAAAACAACCTAAATTCATCCCTTTGAAAAATACCTTTAACTATTTATGGGAATTACACGAAGTGTACACCAATTATGTTCGACCAATGTAGTTTGTGAATATTATTACTTTAACAACGATCTGAGATTGTGTTTTGTTATAATCACAGTTTATAAATAAGAGGTGAAGAAATCTGACCAGTGACAATTTTCCCGATAATGTCATTTTGTTATCGATTTTATCACGTGACCTTGTTTGATAAATATTCCTACGCCATAGGGCTGGCGTTCCTACTTTTATGTCATCTTTTAAATCATTGACAATGTTCATGCCTATAATATGCATTTGGATGAAAATTTCAATTAATCATACCCCATCCATTTTAGATTTTTTTTCAAAGATGGCTGACCAATAGACAAATTCATTGAAAACTGCCATCAACAAGATCAAGAAAGACCTTTTTAAATCTGTCCCGCGTGAATATACGCATTCATACAAACTGGGAAATTACCAACATTCAACATGGGAAGATACACATAATGATGTCATCAAGTATTTCTGAATCTATCTGAGGATAGTGACACGGAATCCCAAAACTATAGTACAGGTATGTGTTTGTTTATATCATAAAACAAAGGCCCTTTGTATATATTATCGGTTGCTATATAATACATATTAAGTGAGTGCATATCTTCTCTTTTAATAGACAAATAAGTTTACAGTCCAGTCAGGTGTGAGTGTGCTCTGCTGTGTCATAGATAGGCAGCGGTGCAGGTACTACTTATAGACAGTTAAAAGTTTAATACTGTAACTTGCACAAAAGTCAAAAAGCAGAACAGTCTATACTTATATTCGTATTAAATGCTTATTCACAATTAAAATGTCCAGGACAAACAGCATTAGTGACTAAAAGTATTTGTCATGTTATATTATTTTTGTATGTACAGAAAATGTGCAGTTCGGGAAACAAATTTAGTGTATGAGAGATCACTTTTTGGCCCTTTTTCCTTTTGTATATATTTTTCCTTGTGTATTTTTTTTCTTTTCTTTTGTAACTTGTTTTTCTCTTCTTGAAATAAGCACTTTGTTGGCTTATTTTTGTCTGGACATGCTTTTTTTGAGTTACTATGATGAAAACTGGAAAGCTAAACACGATATGAAGATAGTGTTTATTAAAGCATTTACCTGAAGCCTGTCTCTCTGCACTTCTTGATATATTTAATAAGGTTTGTATGTATATCGTTAGTAGTTTCTCTGGATGTGGACTTTATTGTTAGAGATTTCCTTTTGATGGGATGTAGTTTTGTTTACACTGTCTTGTCTATTTGGGCACTGGAGTATAATAGCGAGGATTGTGCGCATACAAAATCGATTCAAGCTAACCAGTAGGCCTTATTGCCTACTGACCGTTCCAAGTCGGTAACCCTGTCTTCACCACCCTTTCTGTTGTTTTTTGTCTCTTTCATTGTAGTTTCAAGTCCTTGTTTGCGGTACAGTGCGGACCTACGATGCCATTGCGTTCGAACGCTGTGGTTTCTATAGGACCCTATGTATCATTTTTATATCAAAATGGTTCAGAATATTTTCATAAATATCAGGACAGCCAGTGTTCCCGCAAAATATAAGGATTCGCCTATAAAGTTTAATTATGGATGACCGGGTAACATTTTCATCTATAAATGTCCAAGGTCTAAGTGATAAAAAAAAGGACTGATACCCTGCATTATCTTAAATGTAAGAAATATTCTATCTATTTCCTACAAGACACCCATTTTACTGAAAGAGATGAAAAATATATACATACAGAATGGGGATATGAATGTTTTTTTAATAATTGTTCAAGCCAGTCTAGAGGTGTGGCAATTCTTTTTAATAATACTTTTGAATTTAAATTACATTCTACATTTTCTGGTAACGATGGAAATAAGATAATACTAGATATAACTATTTTTGAAAAAAGAATGAAATTTATAAATATATACGGACCAAATAAAGACGACCCTAACTTTTATAAAGAAATACATAATGACATTTCAAATGCAGACTGTCTTACCATAATAGCTGGAGATTTTAATTTGGTTTTAAATCCAGATATAGATTGCCGAGATTACGTTAATTCAACTTAATAGATTGTTGGCAGGATCAACATCTGGATATTAGACAATTAACCTGGTTCAAAAGAAACTCAAACAAAAAAGCACGCCTAGATTATTTTTTAATTTCGGACAAACTAATTACTGATATTGACGAAACAAATATTTTACCAGGATATAGAACAGATCATAGCCTGGTTATATTATCATTTGAATTTGGTAAATTTGTTAAGGACGTTCTTATTGGAAAATGAATAACTCTCTTTTAAAAGATGAAAAATATGTACATGAAATTAACGAAACTATAAAAAAGACTAAACAGCAATATGTAAAAGATCCTAATATAAGTTGCGTTTCCGATAAAGATCTTATCTTAAATCACTCATGAACAGTGCGAATAAATCGATATTATTGAAGCTAGCAATATTTTGTAAAACTGTATTATCTGTTTGTAAGTAAGAATGTGTGTATGACAGTACTCATTCTCCGATCTGATTCATTATTACTTTTACTTCAAAGTGTATGTCCAGTCTAATGTCTAAAGGCAATACTATTATTAAATCTCAGCACGGTATTATAAATGAAACAAAGAATTTTTATAAAAAACTATATTCTCATCATCCGACTGAGGCAGTTGACTTAAACGATTTATTTTCAAACTGTAAAATCCCTAAGTTAGATGATAACACTAAGCAAACACTTGAATCAGATATTACATATGAGGAGATACTTCAAAGTTTGAAACAAATGTCAAATGACAAGAGCCCAGGAAATTTTGGTTTTACAGTAGAGTTCTACAAATTGTTCTGGTCAGATATCGGTCAATTTGTTCTACGGTCAATTAATTACGGTTTTATTACTGGGCAGTAATCAATTTCACAAAGACAGGGTGTAATTACATGCATTCCAAAAGGAGACAAAGATAAATTATATCTAAAGAACTGGCGTACAATATCTCTTTGAAATGTGTCTTATAAGTTAGCATCTGCATGTATAGCTAGATGACTAAAACTTGTTTTACAATCATTAATTCATAAAGATCAAACTGGCTTCTTAGCTGGGCGATATATTGGAGAAAATACCAGATTGGTATATGATATTATGTTTTATGCTGAAAAATACAGTCTACCTGGACTGCTCCTTTTGATCGACTTTGAAAAATGCTTTTGATTCACTTGCTTGGGACTTAAGTTTTGAAGTACTTGATTTCTATAAATTTGGTCCAATTTTTAAAAGATGGATAAAACTATTTTACACCAATATTGAATCATGTGTTATAGTAAATGGCCACCTCTCAGACTAGTTTTCTATACATCGAGGCTGTCGTCAGGGCGATCCACTCTCTCCATATATATTCATTCTGTGTGCAGAAATACTGGCTGTCTTGATAAGGAATAATATAAATATAAAAGGTTTAAGAATAGGTTCCAAAGAACATATACTTTCGCAATATGCGGATGACACTACATTAATACTAGATGGTTCAGAAAAATCTCTAAGACACGCTCTTAAAACTTAAACATTTTATGCAAGAGTCTCCGGCCTTAATATGAACTTAGATAAAACTAAGGTTATAGGCTGTAGAAAAAGATGTAATGTGAAAATTTGCAGAGGATATGAACTATGTTGGGAACATGACTCCTTTACTCTTTTAGGAATTCAATTCTCTGTAGACCTAGACACAATATGTATTATTAATTATAAAAGTGAAATTGAAGATATAAAGAAACTCTTGAGTAGCTGGTCAAAAAGGATCCTCTCACCAATAGGTACAATCACCGTTATAAAGAGTCTAGCCAATTCAAAAATAAATCATTTAATTTCAGCAATACCTAACCCCCATCAAAGTTTAATAAATGAACTAAACTCATTATTTTTCAACTTTTTGTGGGGTGGTAAAAAAGATAAAGTCAAACGTCAAGTTATATATCAAGATAAAAAGCGAAGTGGTTTAAGAATGATTGATATTGACTGCTTTTTTAAGTCTTTAACAATTACCTGGATAAGACGTCTTTTGAAAAGTGAAAATAATTACTTATTAATAAGCAGTGTTCAAGACATGAACCCATGGATAATATATTTTACATTATTTGGCATAGACTATATAAATAACAATTTAAAAACATTGGATAACCCTTTCTGGAAAGATGTATTTGAAAGTTATAAATATTATTTGCATAATTTTTCACCAACATCATGGGATCAGTTTCATGGTGTTCCGTTATGGTACAACGAAGATTTAAAGGTCGGAGTCTCAACTATTTTGTATACCCTTGGTTCTCGAAAGGCATTTGTTTCATCAATGACTTGCTTGATATAAGCGATAAATCTTTATCATTGAAAGTCTTTAAAGAAACCTATGAGTTAAAAACAAATGTTCTAGAATATGAAGGTGTTGTAGAATCAATTAAAAGGCTGCTACTTTCATACAAGTTCTCACTTTTTCCTTGCAAAGGTACAAATCCTATAATCCCGTTTCATCTATCAAACATTTAAAAAGATATTAAAGGTAGCAGATCAATTTATGATGCAATTCTTATATAAAATATAACCCCATCAGCGATAATAAAATGGAATGAAGAATTTAATAATAAACACCTAAATTGAAATAACATTTTTGCTGCAACATTTAAAATAAATCAAGATGTAAAACTCCAATGGTTCCAGTATATGATAAACCATAGGATTCTAGGTATCATTTATTTACTAAAAAAAATGAACATTTCTCATTCTGATAAATGTACTCTTTGTAATAAAGCGGTAGAAACAATTAAACATCTATTTTATGACTGTGAGGTTTCAAAGTTATTTTGGTCAGACTTATCTATTTAAATTAACAGCACATGTACTAACATAGTGACTAGCTGGTCAGACTCAGATATTATATTAGGGAATAACAAATTTGATAATATCCTTAATAAAATTCTAATATTAGGAAAATACCATATTCTCTCAAAAACAAAATAATTCTGCACCATCCTGCCTCAACTTTATTTACTATTTAAAATCAGTTTATAAAACTAAAAAATTCATTGCTTATACAAACTCAAAAGATACATACTTTCATAAAATATGGAACCGCAGTGAAAATATTGTCGCCGAACCATAACACTACTATTTGCTACTGTAGCAATTGCTATAAATTGCTATAAATATCATAAACTACATCTACTGTTTACACTTCCGTATTCTCTTTTATTTGTCCAAATGTCAAGTTACTCAACTTTATAGATATGTGTCTTCTTTCGAGTATGAAACATGTCATCTTTTTCTGCCAAAAACCTTTTTCAAATTTTTTCTTAACTTATGGAACAAATGTTTATGTTACAAGAGGTATGACAAGCATTTGCAGTTTTAAAACTAGTCATTCCTCGATTGCTTTATTTGATAAGTCGATGCTTGTTATTGCCCCTTGGTAATCTACATCATGATGTAAAGTTTAGCATACAATTGTTATACAAGTAAAATATGTACATAGCTCATGCCAATATGCTTTAAACCATACATAAACATAGTCTTATATTATTTAATACATTTGTAAAAACTTTGTATTTATTACTTGGTCATGAACGGGAGATAAATTTGTAATGCAAGAACTACAGATAAGCTGAGTATTTAAATATTTAACTGGCATTCGTCCTGCACATTTTATTTAATGAAGCTTGCTCAGACTCTGCCACTCTTCCCTCATTCTAAATCCGATGGAAAAAATACGCATTACAGACAAAAGATGGTAATAGTTATATTATGAACAAGACAATGTTTTACAAGTTTTCCCCCCTTACAAAAGAGAAAAAAGAACACATTGTCTTTAAACTAAATAGAACTAACAATGAAAGGTAATTACATTTAAGATATGGTATACAACGATCAATTGATATTTTAACAATCACAATGTTTTTGTAATTAAAGTTCTCAAACACAAATCACCCTAGATAAAAAGAAAAAATCCCCAATTAATAACTTTTCTACACATTATATTTGATTTTTTTTCACTGTTATATTGTCTATAATTGTATGCATAATATATTGTAAGGTGCATAGAGGGATGGTCCTCCCCGACCCTCGTGCACCAATGACGGTGAGAATAAACGGACCACCACTTTGGTGATCGAAATTTAAAAAAACAACATATTAAGTGAGTATATGCTGTTGGAATGACTTTCAGTGTTTAAACAATAAAGGTTGAATCTGTTATTGAGCCAGTATTATTGTATTGTTCTGGTATATGTGATCAAAATTATTATAGTGAAATATAAACTGTTTTAACCAGAACAAAGCGATATTTTCTAGGAGTAACCAACTACATCTCAAATGTCTCCTCCACTGGAGAGTAATGAAGAACCAAACAGCGATTATGCAGAATAACAACATATGCCAGAACAAAGAATAATACGCAGAGTATATGACTGGTCTTGAGAAAGTAGGATGTGTAACTGTTCGTTCTACAGAATAGTTGATGTTTGTACACAGTATGTGACTGGTCTTGAGAAAGTAGGATGCGTAAGATTTCGTTCTACAGAATAGTTGATGTTTGTAATCCAAGTGAAAGTAATTGTATCATAACGTAAAATGCATGATCATCTGAATCAGAAAGAAATGTAATGTGTGATACACTATAGAATGATGGAAACAACTGTCAAAATGACAAGACTTTAAGAACATACAGACGGAAAACGAACTTAAAACTGGAATATTATGTCAATCGTAATATTAGTAGGTGTCATCGACGCTTTAATCTGTCATTATCAATATTAACAGGAAGATATGGTCGTCGACCGAAACTACATGTAAATAAACGACTGTGTACAAGTAGATATAAAAGTCGAACAGGAAAGTTGCACCAAATAAGCTGGGGTTGTTACTAAGAAAACTTTCAGCAAGACAGATACATTTTAATATGTAAATAAGTATAAAAGTCGAACAGGAAATGCAGCATTCACAGAACACACAAAAAAACAAAACACAAATGGCAATTATAGTAATACAGTATAAAGGCATATGACGTCACAAACACCGCCTTGGAACGGTCAATGGCAAAGAAGGATTGATCACACATTTTAAGATACTAATATAGCATATTGAGTACTGGCAAATAAATACGTACATGTGATACATGAACACATAGCATAAGTAATCATGCACAAATACATATTATGTATTACGGTTATTGGTACCTACCTACACAGTAAATTAACAAAAAAATAGAAAATTAATATGTAAGCTAAGGACAACACGAATATCTAGATATTAATTAAATACATAATTTGTTTATACGAATATACGTTGAATCATTTCAGAAGAGCTCTCAATACAATCGCAAACAGTTGAACATAATGATCAGACTAATGAAACAATATGAGCATATGCATATGATATTTCTAAGCTTTTTGTGAGTTTCAAGTCCAAATAAACCACATTCACTCTTAGTCCGATTGTGGGATTGTACACAGACATGAAGTAATATGACATAACTGGACTCCTTCTAATCGTCTGACACGCAAATGTTTGCACAGAGCACACATAGCAGTACACATTAGGAGCCCAATACATACAATTATTAACCTCGATTAATATATTGTTCAATGTAACAAAACAAAAGTAGTATGTTTCACTATATGCATAGCGAGTGTTAAAATACGCAACCAATACTCCGCTTCCTAAAGGCAAAATAGTCACCGGCTTTTGATATAGAAAAATACATGTACACAAGAAAGAAACGACGCCATATTTCAACCGTAACTTGCAAAGCCTACATTGTGTTGCATTAAATGGATCGTAGACAACGTATTTGTAAGCCTTACAGCTTAGGGATTTGCACAATCCAATCAATAGAATCGCCATATTTCAACCGTAACTTGCAAAGCCTACATTGTGTTGCATTAAATGGATCGTAGACAACGTATTTGTAAGCCTTACAGCTTAGGGATTTGCACAATCCAATCAATAGAATAAATTAAAATTTACAAACTACACCATATACACATGGTTATACCTAATATGTACACCGATAAACTGTTACGGTGTATCTTTAAGCGTAGCACTCTTTAAGTGTAGCACTGGATCAACTGTTTTGTCTATTGCAGTTCAAAAGGATCTCCCATTAATGGCATGCACACTAGCGTTTGTGTAGTGCTGTGTTTCGGTTGTAAGTAGTCGCCCCAAATACAAATCAGTACTTTTAATACTTGCTAGTCGATTAAAATCTGCAAGGCCAATCTGTATGGCTGTGGAGTATAATATCGCCCACGACGGTACACGGATATGTGCGAGGTGTTACCTCTCATGAGAAGACCAAGTCTGCTACAGCTTTTCTCTTTTTCCTCTCAGTCTCAATTAAATAAATACTGGAAAGATGATTCCTTGAAAGCAGCAACCATAAACATTTAGAAAGGGAGCCGACTCGGTTGTATTTAGTCTGTTCATGAGAGGAAATATAATATATACCCTCTTTCTCCTCTAGTACCGGCTTAATTGATATTCTACTGTAAAGCCACAACGTTTGTATTGATTATCCCAAAGGGGTTAATAGTAGCCCTAATGATTTGTAGTCGGGACGACATTTTGCAGCCGCCAAACAGTAATAAACAAATGCTAGTGTGAATGTCAATACATACACAGCGCCACAACAACCGTGTGTGTTACGTTTTCGTCTCGTCTTGTTTGTGTTTGCTGCTTCCAAGGGATTCCCTGTTCAGTATTTATTGACATTTATTGACATTCACTCTGGCTTTTGCTTAGTGCTCCGCGAATAAATCAGTGATTGTATTACTTACTTGTCCTTTGAGATCATAAATCCCAATTGTGGGGACTTTAAAGTAGAATACTGCTAAAGTCTGTGTTAGTGGGCGTGAGAGATGCACCTGATTTTACCTCTCATAAAACAGGCTAAATAAAACCGAGTCCGCTACTTTTCGCTCTTGTTGTACTGTTTGCTACATCAAAGTGATCCCCTTTGATGTATTGTTAAAATTAATTATCGCTTGGGTGCAGTTGTTGATTTCATATATTGTGGTTTCAATTTTAGACCCTGTGGTACTGTAAAATGTCGGGCTTTAAAACCGATAATAATAATTAAAATCATAATACATGTTAACTTATTCCGAGGCATTTGCCATTTTGATTTTCATTGAATTTGCGTTTATTGTTTCATATGTTTTTTGGTTGCTTTTTCAATATTGAGATTGTTTATATTTAGATTTACATATATTTGCTTTTTATTGATTTACATTTTCGTAGTCTGATTTTGAATCCAGTATTTCTGTTTCGTTTTCTGAAAGTGAAAAAAAGGAAACAATAATAAGTTTCTGATATACATGCAGATTATTTCAAAGACAATCGCAAATGACTTATAAAAGTGAATGATTTTGTAAACAAATTGGTCACCAGTGCTTTCAAGACAAACTTGTGTTGGATTTTACTTTTTAAATTAATGCATATACGCCATGACATTCCTTGAAGAACACGCTTATTGTAATATCGCACATATACCGTATACGTAAATACTGAAAATAATATTAAAAGATTAAAATATTGAAAAGATGATCCTTTTGCAAGCAGCACCTCGAACATAATTATTGCATTGTGTTATTCACGTGCTAACACTTCAACGGTCTCCCATGACTAATTCAGTTCATAGCGATACCGTTTACATTTAAGGGTAACGAAAATTCACCGGCTTTATATATAGCCCAATATATGTCGCTTTAAGGCGATGTTAGAGTCCTTGAACATGATTGCTTCAACATTGCCGCCCATGAACATACTCAATAAAACAGTCTGCTACTTTATGACATTGTTTGTGTTTGTTGTGTCCAAAGGATCTCCTTTATCAGTATGTACGAGGGTGCTTCAAAAAGTTCTGTCACTAGGCATATATCCTTTGAACTGGATATTACACTGAGATAAAGTAGTGTATTTATAGTACTACTGGGTTCGCTCTCTTAAATTCCACAACAAAAATGAAAAATTTCCGGTTATTTATAACCCTGAATTACCTCCCCCTACCACACCTTTTGGATACTGGCATCTCTGAATATGTCCTTGTTACAAAACGTTGTAAACAATATTTGAATAATTCTATGGTTTTAAATTTTCTTGTACGCCATCTGTTGTTATTCGCCCATAATCCATGAAAATGATTGTCGATAATTCGGAACGGTCTTGCTGCAAACCAGATACGAGTGAATGCATATCCCTTAATTGTAGCAGAAATAACACTGATTTTCTTCATTTTTTTTACGGAAATGTATTAATCTTTTAAATGTCGTAATTATTCTCATTATTGTAGAATTTTGTACAATGTTTAGTAAATATATTGATCATCCAAAAACGCTATTTCATAAGACTGCCCTTCCATTTAATGTCAATTTATCATTAAATTAATTTTACACGTTAGCTTAAAATGTTAATTTCTAAGACAATGCCTTTTCATCTACCATGCTTAAATTCTGAATCTTGTAATGCACAGATATTACTGGTAATGTATGAGAAATTTCAAACGTCTTCGACAAGTACTTAAAGAAAAACAGCCATTTAAAAAAATAACAATTAATATACCTGAAAAAACTCAGGACGAAAATGCCTCAGTATGTATAAGTGATGTGTATCAAATGTTCCATAACTTTCGTCACACAAAATATACAGCATTCATTTTACCATCAATGGAATGGTATTGAAACTCTATTTCATTTGGTACCAAACATCAACACTCACAACGAGCACATACTTGTTAAAACGCGTTAGTGACAGAACTTATTGATTGACCCTCGTATTTACACCTAATTACAGTTATATTGCACAATATCAAGTACTTACATTGATAAAACAATACAGATGCTTGTAATGCCATTTTAGTTTCTAAATAAAGGTATTTACAACTGAAGAATGTATGATGTTGCTTATATACAGAAGTAATGCATATTCATGGTGAGCATACGACTACTACCGACTGGTTTAAATTAGTATTTATCAAGATTATCCTTGGTTGATAGCTTGGGGGTACGTATCAATATTGTTGTTATGCAGTAAGTAAAGTAAAACACGTAACACGATGCAATGGCGTACATGCAGCTACAAACTGCATGTAGAAATTAAGCATACATTAGAAGACCACTGTTTAATTCAAGTATATGTTTTCAAACTTTACCTGCGCCGGTATTGAGATCGGAATAGACGTGTTCATTTGAATTCGCAGGAACTGTTTCTGCATACACATTCTGTGCATCTCTGAAATAGAGAAAGTTTTGAGTAACCGATATGCTGTTACATAAGAAACGAGATTAAAAAGAGCATGAAAGGGAAAATTTTGAAATCGCCGAACAGGATAAATATAAAAAAAAAGTGCAATCTCAGTCTGATGAGGCTGTTCATGAACGGTATTGAAAAGGGCTTGCTACCGTTTATGCCCTCTAGCCCCGGGTTCAGTAGAACTCAATTTTCACAATGTCAAAAGTACAGAAAATTGAACCATCCCGAAGATGGTATGCATATGACGATTAACATGGAAACTTTATTGAGGTATTTTCATACCATTCCAAGGCCAGTTTCCAACAAAATGCATTGCCCTAAACAAGAAAACAATGGGCGAAATAAACAAAATGGTATTTAGTAGGGAGTATATGTCATGAAGACTGCGTATCAAAACTAACAGTAACAAAACTAAATTAAAAAGCAGGCAACATATCCTAAGGGTGATTAAACAATATTCAGAAACTTTAAAGGCTGGAGTAGTGGAACCACCTATTCGAAATTAAAGTAAGAAAACAAAAATATTTGAGGAAGTACCACCGATATAGGGCTTGACGATGCTATGACCATACTAACTTTTTAAAATATAATCAAGAAAGTGTATAAAATAGCGACAAAATAAATATTTAAGTATAGTTATATGATTTACAACAACACTTATATTTTATAAACAGAAGAATATGTTTTGGTGACCGGTAATCGTCGGTAGTCGTTTAACAGCTCAATGCTGAACTAAGGACACGTTTCTGTCAAAATGCCATGTTTAATATGTTGATATTTTG
This sequence comes from Cyrtodaria siliqua, assembly GCA_037043455.1. NCBI lineage: Eukaryota > Metazoa > Mollusca > Bivalvia > Adapedonta > Hiatellidae > Cyrtodaria > Cyrtodaria siliqua. Next base: position 101,986 of record JAWPHD010006801.1, read on the forward strand.
ATTTATGTGGTTTAAATTGTTGTTATATGTTATTGTTATCTATTATATGTACGACACAAACGATAAATACAATTTGATGATCATAATTACGTGTGTTAAATACATAAACATTAGTTGTTTTCTATTGTGTGTAAATCAAAACATAGATGGGTTGACACAACTGGTTACGGTCAGGGGCATAATAGCTGCTGAGGGTTTAAACCAAGTTTAGGACACGACAAACCTCACTCTTTCCTATTAGGCAGCATAAGTATAACAGAAAGATATAAAGCAGATCTGAATAGATAATAAAATAGTGTACCCAATTACTTGTCAGAAGCCAGAACAACAGTTAAGGGCTGCATAACATGTTCTTGAACTAACAAGTGTCAAAACTATGGAAATTGTACTTGTATTACAATGCCTACAGTTGAACGTCGATCTTGATATATTAAATTCTTTACAAATTAGGACATGTAGCTTCATGACGTAAACTGTAAATCTCTACACTCAGAGATATTAGCCAACGATACACTTATATGTTGTTATGGAAATATATACAAATATAAAATTAGAAACAGCTCAGGCTGTTTCCAGATTTTTACTGACTAACATTCATGCAGCAACCTCCACTTCAAGGCTTCTGGAAGGTGCAATCATAGAGTTTCACGAGGTTGTCAGTGGATAAATTTCATTAATAATATATATTGCATTTGACAGGTTTAAAATAAAATCTATCCAGTTATTAAACAGTTACAAAGAAGTTCAAATACCTTTATAATTCTCCCTAATATTATGTTTCGACAGCAATCTAGTATGTTTCAAATTGGCAAAATTATCAAATATGTCCCCAAAAACATACCAGTATATACATTAAATAAGCATTGATTGAATTTCGAACACTTAGGCTTGTACGTAAACTATGTCATACTTTACTATTTCCATTCTAACCATCTGCAAAGATACACGAGTTAAATGTTCTAGAACTCAGACAGGAAATGTAAATGGAGAGCTCATAGGTAAACATCTCAGTCTGTAATAACATGTTATATTTGTTAATTATAATCATGTGTGTAAAACAAAAACAAACAAACAGAAAAAAACACTTCATGAGCAATTAAAAATGAAGCTCTTCTAAATAATTGAGGAAGTAGTTCACGTAATCATACAAACAATATATATATATATTTCTTGCATACCAGATACGGGTATCCGCGTTTTACATTGGGGATGGAAAGTCTTATCTTTATGGTTAAAGATAAGAGTCATGTCAACAGATTATGACGTCATTGTGCGAAAAAAACAACATGTAAAACGTTACTTATTGGTGACGTCAACGTACAAAATGTCAATAATATGCAAGACAAAGAATCTGTCATGGGTGTTCGGTTCAGATAGGGAATTCCAACCCTCGGTTCCGATAAAAACATTTAAACAATCACCGGATACCCATGAACGATTCTTATAATATCGATAAAAAGATGACTGGTGTTTACAAGAATAAATACAGATGGGTACTCCAATAGTAGAACAATAGTTCTTCAAAATCATGCAAAGCATACAGTTTACCTGTTGACTGATTCTAACTCAATTCTGTGTTCATATTCGCCTGAAACGAAATTGAAAGTATTGTACATCTATAGCACATGTTTCGTAATACGAAAGCAATTTTAAAAAGTTACATATCCACATAGAAAAACGGGTGTTTAGTTCATGAATTATTAATATATTTTTTTTAAATCGACAATTATTTTTAAATATGTTCTTTATAAATAATATAATGAATGAATGAATGAATGAATAAAAGTCTTTATTTATCGAGGGTGATCGATTTAGTTTAAACTAATCTTCATTGGAGCCCTCAAACTGACAATGTGCTCTTTATTTTACATGTTTTATTTCTTCAAGCTTAATTTATCAAAAACAAATCAAATCTTAATTGGCTAAATACAGTTGGAAAGAATGTTCTGCAATAAAAAATAAAAAGGACAATTAAATCACAATATAATTTTTTTTCTTCTTGCATGATTAAAGAACGTTCCACGTTTATGGAATGAACCACTATAAGAAGATTTATAAAGTTCCAATTAAATTACAATTAAATTCGAAAGACGGGAAACGTTACCACTAGTTTAGTTTGTAGCACATAAACTGAAATTTATAATTTATAAACTAGATCCGTTACCTTTACATTTTTAAAAATGCTATAGTTGTACATGTCATCCATTAAGTGGTAAATGAACATATTTGTTTTGATTTAGATTCTTAGAACACCTTACAAAAAACGTTCGTTCGAACAGATATTTGCAAGTCTAACTCAATCATAACAGAACTTGTACATTATCGCGTAAAACATAAACAATATTTAAATAACGATTTTCACCCCACAGTCGCTTTATGTCTTATTTGGCCTTTTATTCATCTTTAAAGTTGTTCTTTGTTTCTGTGTGTGTTTGTGGTTGACTGTCGTCCTTGAATGCTACTTTTCCTGTACGATTTTTATATCTACTTTTAGAGGTTTCATTTTTCGGCCCTTTATAAAATTGTAACGTCATGATAAAATGCTTATTCATTCACACTGCAAATGAATAATTATACTGTACCTGTAGCGTGTGGATCATTTATATCTTCATGTTCATCTGTCCTCGTCGTGACTTTGTCTGGGCAACACATGGTTCCGACTGAAAACAATGTAAAAGGTGACTTGATTTGAAAGAAGATGCAAATGTAGAATAGGACATGTAGCATACACAGAACAAAATCATAAAAAAAACACGCAATTACAACAACAATGAAATGCTGTACATATGCACGAAATTCAAATTAAATAACCTACCAGCTATGTATCTTCTGCGAAGTAAAGAGGCAATCACCATAACCACAACTGTCAGTACAATACCCCCTATAAATGCACCAATAATTGGTCCAGCTTGAATTTGACTTTGTGGTGTACTAACTAATGCTGAAATATAAATCAAAGTACTGGCATTTGATACAATGCTTTTGTAAGTTAAACATTGTCGGTTACGGTTTTAGTTGATATTTTATTTGCATGTTTATCAAACGTTTGTTCTTCTACCATAAATATAATCCTTCGAATATTAGTACAAAGAGATATAAAATAAATGATGAAATTATAAAACACTTGAAACACTTGAAATGTGTATACATACATACGTGTTTGTTAATCTCCTCTATTCTAAAATTAACTCTTGTGACTCTTTTGAACAAAATACTTTTAACGGAAAAAATTTCTAGCTGTAACACTGTTTTGCCACGTAATTTATTTGTTCAGTAATCTCTTGCGGATGCCTTCGAAACAGGATTAACCATTGAACACACGATCAAATTGCGTGCAATATCAAATACACACTGATACCATACAAGCAATCGACACTAGAGGAAGTTGTTTTGCGAACTAGCCTTTATGTACGATATACGTTATATGTTTTAACGAAGGAGCAGTAATGAATATATATACCTGTACCACAAATCTTCCTATAAGCAGAACATTTGCCACTAGAGAACTCTGAAACATAATTTTAAAACAGGTTCAGTGACAGTAATAGTACGTATACATTACCCGCTGAAAATGTACATCATCTTGTATATTTTTAGATGATACATGTAATTATATTCCCATCGAATCTGTCATTCAAGTATGTTTGATTAGATCTGTTTGTATGATACATAACAGTGGATATATAAGTCGAACAGGAAATGCAGCATTCAAGGACCACAGTCAACCACAAACACGCACAGAAACAAACAACAACATCAAAGATGCACAAAATGCAAGATATGAGATCACATACATAAAAAGGGTTCACAATTGGTCTACCGCGTTGGAATGGTCAGTGGCAAAAAAAGTATTGAATGTATCTGTATTCGTTCAGATGTTTATTAAAAACACTTTACTTAAATAAAACTATTTAAAGAAAACAACAAAAAAACAAACAAAAAAAACGGAACAATATATGTGTTAAACGTATTTAAAAGCTAACTTGTTTGTTTGATGTTCTACATGCATATGTGCTGCCAACAAAGTCTCCGTATTACCATATCTTTAAAGATACGTTTGATTCAAACTGAAGCTATATAAACAAAATACTTCATGTTTTACTTTTAGTCTAAATCTAACACAAGTGTCTAACCTGGTTAATGTACTTTTGCATAAACTATTGTAGTGGATAACAAATCTCATTGTGTTTCCATGGTTACAGCTCATTCATGATGACGTTTATAGCAGAATATGTCAAATCATTGACATGAGTAGTTTTTAACATGATTAGTCATGCCCGTCATTAATACTATTTATACATATCCGGTTCAACAACCATAAGACATTAATTTGAAATTACGTCGTCTGTAGAACTGCAATTTATGATTTTCGGCCTATTCTATTTTTCTAGAGCGTGTAGTCGTGTTGATGACTTTAATATTCGTATTATTTATATAACTAAAGAGCTACTCCAGCAGGATTAGCGTTACCATAAACTTCGAAGATCCTTTGCAAAACGTTATTATTGTAACCCTGATCTACTTTTAAAATATAAAATTAATTTAAGAACTCATCTGCGACAAGGACTATCACAACATGATGTGATTTACAAACTTTGTAAGACCTTTAGTCATAATCATTTTCATACAATCTTTATTACACGTTTATCAAAAGACGTTATGACCCTATCATTTTGCATCGCACTGCATGTTTAGTAGTTCACCCATTTACAGTTCGCCCCTATGCTTTCCTCTTTGATTGTGCGATGACTGGACAGATTGTGGATCCTGTGGTTACGGGATGTTTACTAACCAGAAATCACGAACTTAAAATATATAGTTTGTCGAAATTGGACGGTTCAATCTGAATGAGATATTTTTCTATAATAGATAAATACCGTATGACTATACAATGAAAATTAAGTTACTGTTATGTTAACAAGACTTTTTCTAGCTAATTTGGGCAATTTAATAATCATAACGTTCAATAACACCTGGCATACCTTACAAGCTCTATCCAAGTTACACAAATATACAATGATATCGGGCCCACTAGAAAACAGTTTACAGATGGACGACTGACAGACGATAGGATTAAGATATACAATGATATCGGGCCCACTAGAAAACAGTTTACAGATGGACGACTGACAGAAGAAGAATCGGACAAAGTAATACTTGTCATCGCAGAAGATATTCTAGATTTTATATGCCAGTAGAGAATATATACAATTTTAGTTTGTTTACCGTTTGAATTGGTTTGCAAGTCTTTGGCAATAAACTGTGCATATGCAATTCAGAGAGACACGTTATTATTTACTATTATATTATTATATAATGTTATATTATATTCTTTATAAACACATGTTAGAACTTCGAAGCATTAGAAATAAGGGTTTACTCAATTTTAATCAGAACTGTATTTAAAAATGTCTGTAACAGCGTTACGGGATGTTTACTAACCAGAAATCACGAACTTAAAATAGATAGTTTGTCATTTTCAAGAATTGTATAAAAGACGATAACTTTTCATAAAAAAATCATAACCATTGTATTATCATATTTTGCATACAACTTCAACACATTATTAAAACCTCCATTCATTATCAGCTTCATACTAGGTTAAAATATTAAATAATGTGAGTTGTTCTCTAGAATTAAAATTTAAACGGAAAGTTAATAAATTCATATTTAAGTTATCTAAAGCATACATGATAACAACTTTAATTCAAATAAGTATCACTAGTGTCGAGTTGAATAAGTATAGCTTACCACATGCCGGTGCTACTCCACTCCAGGTACCGTTTTCTCCGCATGTCCTATTTATCTCTCCAATAAACTTGTACAAACTGTTGTCACACGTGGCATGTATAACTGTACCATATGGTAAATTGCTTGAGTCTGTGTTTTCTGTTTGTGATTCATAATGTCCTCCAGAAAATGTTATAGGCCTAGGACACGTTATTAAACTACACGTAGGAGGTGTACCGTTCCAGGCTGCGTACATACCGTTAGATGATGAGACCCCATGTAAGGTACATGTTCTTTGAAGCCATCCTAATGTGTGTTCATATCCTATATCACAAACTACAGTAATGACGTCACCCAGCATTTGCTTTCCTGACAAGTAGGCACTACCATTATATGTATAGTTACCGTTACTTACGTCCAAAAGGTTGTAGCATTTATTTTCGATACACCTAGGTTCTGTTTCACCCCATAATCCGTTCCCTTGGCATGTCAGTTGGTTATTCCCATATACCATGTACGCATTGTCACATGTCACAGTTATCACTGAACTGAAACCATAACCATCCTGTACTGGACTGTATTTGCCATTGGGGAGAGCAGTTGGTGGTCGACATGCTTGTGAGAAAGTATACAAAATACAAGTAAAATTATGTAACGCCATGACTGTCTTAAGATGTTGCCGATTAATATATGCAGTGCATTTTTCTTTATATTTAGTAGATCTTTCATGATATGCAGTGCATTTTTAATTATATGTGGTAGATTAAGCATTATATGCAGTAGATTAATCATTATATGCGATAGATAAGTCATTGTATGCAGTAGATACACCATTATATGCGGTCCAGTTATCGTTATATGTAGTGCATTCATTATTATATGCTGTACTTTATCTAATATATGAGGTCCTTTGAACATTATATGAAGTAGGTTTGTATTTATATGCAGTGCTTCTGTTGACTTTATATGTGGTACATATTCTAATATACGTGGTGGATACGTCTTTATATTCGGTGGTTTCAATTGCATTATATTCGGTACAAACGGCTTTATACGTGGTGCATTTCTTATGATATGCAGTGCTTTTTCTATTATATGCGGTGGCTTTTTCATTATGATGAGATGAGATCAATCGGAACACTCGTTTTTTAAGATGTTACGATTTAGACTGCTACACAGTGTTTAAATATAAACGACTGTACACAGAACGCTGCCATTATCGATTATTTATACCCACAGCGATCGGCCAGTGTATACACACGATTTACGTCATTAGAGGATTTCCAGTTTTATAAATAGAACAAAAACTGTAATTTTTTTCAGTCCAAACCAAGACTGGATTCATTTTAATAATATAAAAAACACGAACTGTTGAATATAATTAGGTCAAACATAGACAGGTTGACTAGATCGGCGTTAGGAAATGGCATATGTTTGATAACACCCCAGTCCCTTTGAAAATCTAGAAAAATACTCCAACCCCTCCTGGAAAAAAATCTCGAAAACAGCCCTTGGACCCCGCTCCCCGACCACCATCCCCTTCAGCATATTTTCCTTCCACAGATATTGTGTGGAAAAGTTGAATTAGACCAACAACGTCGACACCGGGGTAGGGACTTAAGACAGAACTGGTATAATACCAACATTGGGGGAGCCACCTGGGAAAATGTAGAAAATACTACCCTAGATACCCCGGAAATCCATTTCTTACCTCCTCCCCATAAAACAGTCTGCAAATACCCCCACCTCCATACAACGGATTAAAAACAAACAAACAAAACATGGTGGAAAAAAAGCGTTCACCTCAAGAAAATGTGCAGACTACCCACTAGATTAAAAAAAAATTGCATCACCTAAAAATACTTGGCTTACCACCACCTAATAAAACAATGTATGGGGAAAAAATGGAAAAATCTCCAGCCACCATACCCCGTTTGTTTTTATTCGTTAACCCCCTCCTTCCACCGCAGAAACTTCCCTCATGGAATTTGTGTAGCACCCCCCCCCCCCCCCCCCCCCCCCCTACCCCCACTCATGCCAAACACACATCACCACCACATCCTCACCGCTGCCCTCGCAAGAAAAACAACACCTCCCTTACCACATTCTCACAAAACCAGGAAATACCACCCCTTTTGTGGGGCGGGGTGGGTGGAAGTAATTTGTTCACGACACCACCCCCGGAAGCCCTGTCACAGGATGACCTTAGTGGTTGGGCTAACTCAGGAAAGAATCAATGACGGTGAATGCATTTACATAAGTTTAATGCAACTTTTAAAATATGTTTAATATATATACAATTATCAAAAAAAACAAGCGAATACACAAATGAACTATGAAAAGAATGTTCTCCTGAACGTTTAAGACGTTCTTAGTATTGTTATAAATACTGAATGTCTAAGACACTAAAGTGTTGTTAAAGCTATAACAATGTTGATCTAGCGCGATAACTGTGATGCGCGAGAGCTCATGAAGATGATGATGCGCGAATTCAATGGATGATTGTCATCAAATGCCTTCTGTTAGGGTTGATGACGCAATGCAATGATAGTTAACCTCCACTGAGATTGTGAGTAATTTATAACAATACTAAGAACGTCTTAAACGTTCAGGAGAACATTCTTTTCATAGTTCATTTGTGTATTCGCTTGTTTTTTTTGATAATTGTATATATATTAAACATATCTTTCCTGAGTTAGCCCAACCACTAAGGTCATCCTGTGACAACTGCTTAGGCACATGTTGCCTATGAATTTTGCCGTCCAATCTCTGTTCCAAAAAAGTACTATCGATGATCCCGGCGAGAGCTAGAAGACAATGGGTTTTATAGCAAACATTACGCCCAAATCATTATTTTCCCCGTTCAGTCCGTGACAAACGTGGCTAAATCTACAGTATTGAATGTACACGAGAGGCCCCTTATACAATTTTGCCGTTTAAGGAAAATATACCTATTATTTACATGCATTAGCACAAAACTAAACTTATGACACGGCCTCTCTGGCGGCCACTTAAAATGTGCACGCTTTTACGTGTTACATGAATAGATCATGAATATTGTGAAATTGTTTCAACTCGAACAATAGATTTTGGGTGTAACCGATAACTTACAAGAGATATGTACGACCAGTACGCTCTACCCGTGACATTTTGTGACAAGCCCCCAACAAAGTATTTCCTTATAAGGACACCGGGTACAGAACTTGGTATGGTACGTACCAACATTGTGTATTTAGCGCGTACACTTCCTCAGTAATTGTAATATATGCATTACACTTTCCAGCGAAAGAGTGGATTAAATCCTATATTTACTCCAAAGAAACAAATATTCTCTATTTATTCACTCCAAATCAACAAATATCGTCTATTTATGTATATCACGCGCGGGCATTGTGTAATCAATATTGAGAAAAGGCCAAACTTGCCATATATTTTTCATAGAACATAGATCAGACGAGATGCTTGACCATGATCGCAGCTGGAGTGGTCTTTACGTGAGCGATTTTTTTCGGCCGATTAAAAAAGGCGTTTGACCACCTCCTTGTTTGAGTGAAACGGGGCATGCAGTGAAGCAGTCTAGTTAGATTTCCGATAAAATCGTAATATCTTAAGCCTCAGTCACATTGCCTTTACGATCGCTTGCGATTCCCCAAGTCGCAGAGTGAAAAAGTCGCGGCGAGGTCGGAGGCAATCGCAGACGTTGCAGTCACACTACGAGGTTCATTACGATCCATCGCATGACCAAAATCGGACAGCAATCGTGCGACGGTCGCAAAGATCCGTGACTTGTCGTACGAATTGCTGAGATCGCACGTGCGACTGTCTACGATCACTTGCAGAATATTGCGATTGGCTGAGCGACTACATGTGACCTGTCGTGTGGTATATAAATTCATCTTCTCATATGTGATTTGAGCATTGCCAGATATAAAATTATAACTAAATCCAACTAAATATTGTGACACTATAGGTTTCCCGATAATATTTCAATGAATAAAACTTGGTTTATTATTTTATCTTTATATATTTTATTATAATCTCCGCAGCTGGTAGCAAAGAGATCTCAGAGGTGGAGCTACTTTAAAATCGTTCGCACGAAATGTCGTGGACATGCACCATCTATCGTAAGACCGATCACAAGGATGTGCAACTGGTAGTGCAACTGTACGCAGCTGCACAGGTGCCCAACACATATTGAGATCATCTGCGATCACTTGCGAAAGCCTGCGAGATGTCGTGCATATAGTTGTACGACGTCTTGCAACCATGTGCGATCACTTCGGTCGCAACAAGGTTTTTGTGCATGTTCAAAAACCTTGTTGCGACCGATTTTGGTTGTACGAGTATCTGCGATCGCCTGCGACTGCATACGGCTTACCGCACGATTTTCTGCGACTTCTTGCGATTTTCTTCATTTTCTTGATCGCAAGAAGTCTTAAGGCCAATGTGACTGGCCCATTAAACAACTAGTGTTCCGACTGATCTCATCATCATAATGAAAAAGCCACCGCATATAATAGAAAAAGCACTGCATATCATAAGTAATGCACCACGTATAAAGCCGTTTGTACCGAATATAATGCAATTGAAACCACCGAATATAAAGACGTATCCACCACGTATATTAGAGTATGAACCACATATACTTGGAGACTTTTCTTTTTGAAATCCAATAACTGTAATTTTAATAATTTATAATATTTTTTCTCGATATTTGCTACATAATTCACAATATTGTGACTTTTTAAATGAAATATCCGAATACCATTACATTTTTAAAGGAACACAAACATAATTGCATATTCCTGATTTATTTTGATATAAGGATTACACCTAATACAAAATATTTACACGAAACATAATTTTATTAAAAATATTGAAATTATGAAAATTTCGCAACACCATTTTGTGACTTTTGTTTTTTAAAAAAACGACGGTACGGTTTGGTTTTCAGAGCATATATCAAATTATGTACCTTAACGAGTAATATTTTCGATTATTTTAATTATAATATACATACATGAATTGTACCAAATACATTTTTGGCCAATCCATACAAAAATAGGGTAAAAATAAAACCGTCTTAAAAAGTGTAGACTTAGAAAAGTCTCCAAGTATATAAAGTCAACAGAAGCACTGCATATAAATACAAACCTACTTCATATAATGTTCAAAGGACCTCATATATTAGATAAACTACTGCATATAATAATAAATGTACTACATATAACGATAACTGGACCGCATATAATGGTTTATCTACTGCATACAATGACTTATCTATCGCATATAATGATTAATCTACTGCATATAATGCTTAATCTACTGCATATAAATAATTTGCTACCACATATAAAGATTAAAAATGCACTGCATATCATGAAAGATCTACCACATATAAAGAAAAATGCACTGTATATATTAATCGGCAACATCTGAAGACAGTCATGGCGTTCCATATAAAATCGACACTAGCCTCTAGAAAGCTAGACAGAGACGTGTCGTATGCTTCAGAATAGTGTGTTTTTCAACATATACTTGTAGTATGCGGTCCGTTATTAATATATCTATATACACAGGGTCTTTGACGATTACTATTATAGCATTGATATGTACCAGACCAACCAGCATTGAAATATTTTACCGAATTAGAGAAAAATAATGTACTTGGTTTGTATACCTATATGCTGCAGTGACTTGAAATATTATCGTTACAAACTAATGTAGGATATGTGTACTACCAAATATTACTTCATTAGCATTTCCTTTCGGATATGTATTATGCATGTTCCCCTATTATCTGTTTTAAACAAATCCATACGCATAATTCTGTATGTGCGGGTTTTATGATTTTAACCTTCTTGAATGTAGGATGTTTGGAAATTTGAGTTGGATAATTATTGAAATTATTGAGGCCCTCCCAGTGGGGTCCTTGTTCCCCATATCCCTTAAAGTAATGGCCATTGTTCCCCAGATCCTCAAAAGTATTTGCCAAAGTTCCCCAAAAGTATTTTGTCCATGTTCCCTAGATCCCTAAAAGTATTTACACTGTTCTCTAGATCCCCAGCCGTGTTAAACATAGTTCCCTAAAAGTACCACATATTGTTCGCTTAACAACCCTAATGTAAAACACATACTGTAGTCTTCTGCTGGACTGCTTTTAGCTTTTATACATCATAATAAAACATCAGTGTTCTGTGATTTTGTCTTAGCCATTTTTTATATAGACACAGATTCTTCGTATTGACGTATTGACGTATTTGACGTATTTGGCTCCATTTTTTACATTTTCACAAAACAAATGATGAAGAAACAAGAGGTCTATGACCTTGAAATGCTCTATTGAAGATCTGAACAGCTAGACCTTGGAAAGGTACCTTTTATATGTTCGTCAGTATTTGAAGGGGTAGTGTTTGTTAATCAATAAACAATACAGTTTTTTGTCAGAGTAAATAATTTTTATTTTTAGCGTTTCCCAAGGGAAAATCTTTTTTGTAACGGGAGTAGCATTCCCGTAAAGTTTCATGAACATCCTTCGAGTAGTGTCAGAGTAATTGTTGCCACAAGTTTTCCCCCTGTTACTTTGTGTAAACAAAGATGGCTGCTGGTGGCCATGTTTGACATCAAAATAAAAAAAGTGCAGTAGTCGCCACAAATGTGTGTGTATGTGTGAATTCAACAACGCCACGTTAACATCACGCGTGGATTGTCCATAGGGCGTGCGATTGTCACGCAAGACCGGCTAGGCATTGACGGTGTCAGACCAGTCAGGAAGAACTATGCTAATATAGTTGAATATACGATGAAAAAATCCAAAGATTCTAAATCATGCGTTTTCCTCAAGACTAATATTATTTCATAGTTAAATCTAACCTGACGTTAAAGTGCTATGTCTGTTGTTATGAATTGCAAGTATTTTACTGTGTTTATCAAGACTGTCATTGGAGAGCATGAGCATAGAGGGTAGGTAGTGATGCGGTTTTGAAATTATGTTTATTTCAAAGAACGTATGGTGTAAATGAATGACACAAAAAGTTGAAAAACGGAATCTTTTTTTTTTAAAATATGGGACTGTTTGCGAGCCAAATATTTGTAATTCACCGAATTAATGTGTATTTAAGTGGCAGAATTTTGTGGAACTTGTGATTGATCTCCAAAAATGGTTTATTTGCATTGCGGTCAATTGGAACTTCACCGGTCTGACACCTAACACATTCGTTTGAAAATACTTATATCAACAGTATGTTCTTTAATGTTATCGTAGGTGGTGCTTTACATTTGAACGTACACTTAAGATAAAAAAACACTTTTTAATTTATAAAAGTGTGATACAGTGCTTTTAATTATTATTATTATTATTATTTTAATATTAATAATATTATTATTATAATCATTATTATTATTATTATTATTACTTCAGGATTATATGTAAGGACGGTATCTTAATACTAATATTTATGATGATATCATTTACGATTATAAAATCTCTCATCTTTCCGAAGAGGTGTTATTGTTGTAAATGTCATTAGTCGGTTACCGAACTATTCGATGTTACAGAATACATATATTACTGTTCGTCTTTTTAGTTTAAAAGAAGTGTCTGTTTGACGGTAAGCATTTCAAAATTCTCAAAGGCATCGCTATATATGGCTATTAAACGCTTAACAGATAAATAGTGTTTATAATGCAACGGTGCACACCATTGATCATAGATATAGATGTATACTGTTGACGTAAACATTCACACTGATGAACATTTACTGAGAATATATTTTAAAAAAACTTACCAGCAAATATTTCAACCTCACAAAGAGTAAGCGGAAACGTCGGTACTGTTATCGTTATAGATGTAAACAACTGTGTGTCATTAACTGGGATAGGAATAGTTAAATCATTGTATTTCTGAGGACCATGGTCATCATAGAGTGTTACATTGGCACTGATGGCTGACTGACCTATTATCTTGAAGTCTTTTAGTCTGTTCCGAACTGAATAAAAGAAACACATATGCGTTTCATCATGAACACTTTATTGTGTTTTAAACTGTATTATTATTACTATATTAAAATACTGAATTATTAAATAACAAACAAACCGCAAAGTAGCATAATAGTAGAACGTCCTCCTCGTATGCGGGAGGTCGTGGGTTCAGTCCCTGACCGGGTCATACCAACAACTTTATAAAAAGGTACTAGTAGCGCCCTTGCTTGACAATCTAAAGGGTAGTTCTAGGACTGGTCGGCCTGATGCAATTATAACGTAACTGGAGGGGTATCATTTCATGTGTCTAGGTCGCGGTATTCTAGTATAGCAGCACCATAAATCTGAGAATAGGGCTAACTTCTGCAAAGTAGACAAAAAGTAGATATGAATAAAATTTTGTTAAACGCGAGGGTAAATCCCCAAAATTCATACAGTAACACACACAAACACGCACGCACGCACCCACCCACCCACATACATACATACACTTTGGTGTTCATTGTCTTTCATCGCATTTGACTAAACCATTTTAGATTCGATACATATAGTATTACATAATTACTAAAATGCCATTTTTATAAGCATGAGCAGTTAACATATATAATAATAGTCCGAAAGATTCAATGGATCCATTGTCAACTTCAAAATTTTGCATCATAATCATGATAATACGAATATCTACTAATTATTTGTTTTAATTACTCTCGTGTGAAAGACAGCTAAACTGTTAATAACCAATTACATGTATGCAGTGTTGTATTTAGAATAAGATGATCTTTGTCCTGACATGTTTTCTTTTCATTCAATATTCTTTCACAATTAAAACACAACGTTCTTCAGTCGGTGGAGTCGCAGTGTATTTTAACGGAAATATATTTGGCTGAGATTAGTATTTAAAGATTGGAGTCATTTCATACAGTTTTTTATACACATGTCTGAGAGCGACTATTTTTACTTTTATTTCCCTCACAATTTATTTTATGTATGTGTTGATGCACTGAAATGAAGTATAATTCATTATTTGCCACAGAGTTGTTGTGTTTGGTCGCTATAGCTTACATACTATGGCATTACTGTCGTGTCTAAAAGGTAATAAGCATTAACCTAAAACTGATATATTACTGTTTAGAATATCGTGTTCTGTTTTTACGCATGAAGAATCCATTTACATGTAAAAAGGTATGTTAACAGATCAAGACTCTATTTTTTTATATTTCAGGGCTGAACTAGGCTTTATTTCTCAAAAACTATTACCGCGAAATTGTGTTCTATTTCATTATCCTAAAGTTAACGATCATTGCAAACAATAAAAAAGCTTTTTAAAAATATATTCGTAGGATTATGTCTTTTCTGAAACGTTTCGGAGTAATATTTCACTATTTATCGGCATACAACATTGATTTTTCTTCATATGTACATGCACTAGGATCATATACATTGAGTCTGAATAAAACTAATGTTATTTAATTTGAATTGTTTGATTTTTCTTAGTTTTTACACGAATTAGCTACTGAAATCAAAGACGATTTATCTGAATGGAAAACTGGTTATATCCCAAAAAGCAAAAATGAGACCGATTGTGTTTTAAAGATATAACGTGTTTACAAAATGTAGTTTGAACTATGTACCAACTTTAAAAAAAAAAAATTCATAGGAAAAAATATGACGAATGTTTAATTTGTTTCTAAATTTCTCTTTATATTTTACACATATTTTTCCTGCGTCGGCTACACATTAGCCTCCACTTATTCAAACAAGGATGATGTGACAATTTTTAAAATAAACATTTTCTAATTCCTAACTTATACACATTTTTGTGGAAACTCTTTAAAACTCACAAAATGCTTGTAGTATATAACAATACTTCACAGTTGTTCGACATATGGCCTGCTGTTAAGCATAATGATACGGTTTTGAAGTCATGGAAAAAAACGAATAGTGTAACTGAAATATAAATATAAATAAACAAACAAACCTATAATCAAAGCAGTTACTTATTTTAGGAAATGCTTGTAGAACAATATGTTAACTCACTGGTTCTCAAAATAACATTCTATATTTATCTAAAGACGAACATTTAAGCAGAATAATAGTGTGATACGGTAATCGTTTCATTATGTAGGGAAATGGCAACAGTGAAAGGTCAACATGTAGAATTAAATACTTAAATAAACATTTGATTTTTACAATGAAAACCGGCCATTCTGAATTGGTGTTGGAATGACGACGTACGAGACGACAGAATGACTGAACGTGTTTTAACGGCAATTAGGCGTCACTCTGCGCAAGAACGATCTGACGAACTCGACGTCATAAAGCAGGTATACCAAACAAATAATGTTCAATCTATTTTATGGAAGCCACTCCCCTAGAGCAATTTTTTTCATCGAGAAATGAGTGTAACAAGACACATTTACTTTTATTATAGACGATGCATTGTATATTAATGGTATAATTGATGTTAACTGTCCATTACACACGATTTACAACCTTAGAATACAAAATAGTAATACCTAATGTTAAAGTGCGTTTGATTAATTGGTAACCATAGTTGTTTTAAACTATATTAAACATAAAAAAAGAAGTTATCGTAAATAAAAGCACGTGATTCTATACTTGAAATTCAATGGCGTTTGCCAGAATTGCCAACCTCGATGCTACGACCATTAACTACATTTAAATGAGACAACAATAGGGGAAGAGTGAGGTTTGTTTTACCCTAGAACCTGGTTTAAACCCGCCAGTGACCATTGGGTCACTGACCGTTCCAAGGCGGTAGACCTATTGTTAATCCGTTTGTGTTTGCTTTGTTGTTATTAACATTGTAATTGGTGTTTGTTTTAATGGGTGTGTTTGGTTGACTGTGTTCTGTGAAAACTACATTTCCTGTTCAATTTTTAAACCTACTTTTACCTAAATCTATTGGCTACCTCCAATTTTTCAATATGGTGATTTCTCAAATATTGTTGACGCCACCTATTGGCATGGGCAACTTTGTAATCCCGGCGAATTATTTCCGAAATGGTTTACCGCTATCCATTATCGGTATAAAAGTACATATAAAAGTCGAACAGGAAATATAGAATTGAAGGACCACAGTCAACCAAAAACACGCATAGAAACAAACAACATGTACATCAATTATTACAAGGCAAGGTATATATCATCATAAACATAGAATTGTTAAAGTAGAATTACCGCATTAAAACGGTCAATGGGACATAAATGCCTCTGGGGGTTTAAACCAGGATTCAGGGTGCACCAAAACTTACTCTTGTCATCCCAATAAAACGGGACTTTGTAAATAAAGAAATCAACGTCATGTTATATCCTCTAACAAACTAAGCAGCATTAATAAGCAGAATAAGTATAACACAAAAATGATCATGTAGATATGAATATGACTTAATAGTTATATTTCTGTTGGGGAGAGGACGATGACTCGTATTGATTTTGGGGTCAACAGTAAAAGGTCAAGGTCACGGATTTTATAAAAAAATGTTTCCACTTAATTCTTGTTAAGGAGTGCAGACAGTATTTGGTTGTCATTGGTGAGAGAATGAGTCCTATTGAGGTCAAGCGCACTGTTAACAGATAATGGAATATTGCCTCAGATTCGTATGAATTGTCATACTGACTACATCCTTAGATTGGTTTCTAATCCGTACCTTTAGTTATTTTATGATTACCAATAAACACAAGGCAGGATTCAAAATGATTTCAGTTTTTGTAACAGTATTTCATTGTCAACATATAGGGCTGTGTATATTTTAAATAACACATGTTTTGTACATAATTACATTACATTATCGACTGTCTCTCATCATACACTCATGTATACGTCACGCTTTATGTTTTTAGTTATAACATTTTCCATATACATGACACGTGTTCATTATAGTAGTAAACACTATAACCAAAGTTTGCCTTTATAACTGTATGACTTAAAATAAGGCTATGTGTATTCTCATTTATTCAATGTAGCATTTAAGTTTTCCCTAAATATTTTTCGTACCATAGACTTCATACTATACATGTCTACATATCAACCATCCTTATCTCAATTGCTTGCCAAATTCATTTTATTTCCATCCCTTTAAAATAAAAATGTCTGTCATATATATATACACTTACGATACTTGTTTCAATAAAAAAAACACACACACGCAAAACACGTATTACCCTTTCTTTATACATGTACCTCAAGGTAACAAAACATCCAATTGGTCATCCTTCGCCTCTCAGTACTTTCAGTACTCTGATTTGAGATTACGGCTACATAGGAAAATATGATAAATATAAAGAAGTATTTCACAATCTTATACTTTTGTCGCCATCTTACATGAAGGCAAAGTAGTAATACACAAACAATTGTTGTCAAGTTGGTGGATTTTTCACTTGTACATAATTAAAACATTAACATATAAGAAATCCAATATGGATGATGGAATAAATTTGTAAAACAATCGTTAAAAGTACTGATAATTTCTGCGTAAACTGGCTATAAAGGTAAAGTTACAAATTAATAACCAAATACAATACGTTTTACTTACAATCGTTGCGGTTGTAGATAATGATTCCCGTTATTTTGTAGTTCCCTTCAAGATATACAGTCCACCATGAGCTGTACTCCCTGCCATCGTCATATATAACTGTGTGAGCACAGCTTCTCAGACTATCATCTGAGTCAGTGTTTCCATCAACAGCTCGAGATGCAGGAGTATATCCTGGCGACTGAGTTGCATTCTTTTCAAATGCAATATTTGGCTCTGTAAATGCCAAAACAATATTGTTACCACTGATAATGTTATAAAATACCTATAATGTAACATCCACCGATATGGTAATAAAAAATGGTAATATGACTTTGAACAATACTGCAATAAAAGTCACCAATTATGTAATGACATATCTCACCGATAGTGTAAATCTTTTTGATCGATAGGGTAATAACACTTTTTTCAGCCGATATTGTAACAAGCATTGTCCGATAGTGTAATAATATTTATATCGAACGATAAATCAAAACTTTTCGACTGATAATGTAATACAAACCGCTCTTGTTATACCAAACGAATGATTTTGTAACAGCATTGAGTTTTGGTATTGCAACTATCGACATCATCCGGTCTGGAAAATAACCTTTCGCAAATGTCGCAGTTTCTATAGGCGGAGAAAAGGTTAAAGAAAGCGAACATTGGATCATATTGCAAATATGTTGGATGATTTAATTTCCACATTTAGTATCCTGAAAAACTCCAAGGCATTTCCAGAACCACAGTTATGATTTGCCTTCGCGCATTCGTTAAACTTGCGATACGTGCAGAATTCTTAATTTTCAGGCCTGAAAATCACGTGCATGCATATTGCGAACTTACAGACACTTGACTTCGACAGCAGAAACAAAGGCGACGACCATTAATACATTTAGAGAGGAAGAGAATTCAGCAAAGTTTCTGATGAGTATTTCTTGATTATTATACTCAGTTGTAAAAGAAAGTGTTCACTGAGTTTTGTTTAGATTAATTGTATATTTTTTTAGAATTAAATTGACAAATACCATAATGAATATGCCATGTTTGGTACCAAAGTTTTTATCATTCCATTGCCAATATCATGTCTTTTTTTTTCTCCAATAGGTTGAATCATTAAGTGACTGTCGCATGATAAAGAGGATAGGGTGTAAAGTAAAAATTTCAAAGTGTACACTTTCTTTTGTAACTGAGTCTATTTTTTAGAGAAATAAACCCCACGTCCGTTCGATGCACATATCTCTTTGGACAATTCGTCCCGTACAATTATGCTCAAGGCCTAAGACTGACGTATAATACACTCTTAACCATACTTGTGCGATGATCGGAAAGGCTGTGGACCCTATGATGACGTCTTCCTAAAGCCCAAAAAGGACAGTGACGTTTGATGTTTGTCTGCAGTCTGGTTTTGTCGTGCCCTCAGTGGTTTATTTTCTTATTGCTCTGGCTTCTGCCAAGTCATTGAGTACTTCCTTTGTGACTTTCTAGGCTATTTTTTTTTTGTATTTATATATACACGAGCATCTTTGTGTTTTACTTAAATTGCTTATTAATGCTGCCTTGCTGGTTAGAGAATAGTTCATGGCGGGGATTTCTTTATTTACACTGTCCCGTTTTATTGATATGACAGTAGGGTAAATGTGAGGTTTGGTGCACCTTAGAACCTGGTTTAAACCCCCAGCGGCCTTTTTTGCCACTGACCGTTCGAAAGCGGTAGCCCTATTGTCAACCCTTTTGTGTTTGTGATGTCTTATTTGGCCTATTATTCATCTTTAAAGTTGTTCTTTGTTTCTGTGTATGTTTGTGGTTGACTGTCGTCCTGGAATGCTATTGTGTCATGTTCGATTGTTATATCTATACTAGGGATAGTTGGTACACATAACACATTGTTGTTCAAGATAGAATATAACTTTGTGCAGTTTCTCAGGCGCTATTGCTATGGAATAGACATGGCATAATGCTGTAAAAATAGAAACGTTCATGCGTTGACATTTATACCCTTCATCCGCGAAATTAAGTAGCCGAGAATTAATTTTATTGTAATTTAGAAATTGTGAAAGTAAGGAGCCGCGCAGTTGACAATCATCGAGAAAACAAAAAATATTTTAATCGAAAAATTGTCTAGGTTCACAGAAGAAATAAATAACAAAGAGTGAAACATTCGGTATTATTTTTGTTTCAGTTAGATACACCTAATCTCACATGAGCACTATTTTGAAAGTCAGTTGAATTTCCTTCTCCTTTTGATCCTTTGGGTGAGAGTCTGGGTTCTAGGGATGGATATTTGGTGATTTTTATGGATGGCGGTCTGGTAAAAGGGTATTGGGGTCAAGGATCGGTGAGGTGAGGTGGACGTCGGGGGATGGGTGGGGTGGCTAATGTGGTGATGGGTGAGTGAGAGGGTAGGGATGTGGATCAGGTTGGATATGTTTGGTTGTTGGAGGTAGGGCTGGTGATTGTAGGTGGGGTAAACAGTTGGGTTAAGGAGTGGGAATCCGGTTGAGTGGGTTGCGGTCGAGATGGTGTTGTTTGGTTGGGCGGCTGGGTTGAGGTGAAGGTTGGAGTAGGGGATCGGAATGGGAACGGTCGGGTGAAGGCTAGTTGGAATGTGGGTCGAGGGACATGGCATGTCGGTTTTATACCATAGAAAAGTTGTGCTTACAAGGTCTATACTATGAAAGGTTAATATATTAAAAAACTCAAATTTTGAAGCTGCAGCTATTAAGTGTTTAACAATATTATACACCAAAACCATTACCAAAAACTAAATCGCAGACGCGACAAATGCGGAAAAAACTGTTGTATGCAACATTCCGGAACAACATGTACATTTCAGACCTTGCCAAAGACACATACAAAGGCTGAAATCGAATGTTTGTAGGAGGAGTTGGGTATATATTTTTTAAACAAACATCCTCGGCAAAAAAATAACAACAAACAAATATAGGAATCACATGCACATCTTTAGACCTAGTCGACGACACATTCAAAGTATTGAATCGACAGGAACAGTGGCGATCACAAGCTATGCACCCAAAGTGTCACTAATGGACTGACAGAGAGACACGTTGATAGATTGACCCGAAAAATATGGCCCAAACGCTCTATGTCAGCCAAAAATATATGCTGAGGTGGCATAAGAATAGGACAATCACAGGATCTGATTGCATGCTGAAATTATCTCGCGCCTTTCAGTGAATATGCCCATCACGTTTCAATACCCTAAAGGCCATATAAATGCGCAATTAAAAGTTGATTTATTTTGCAAAACTCAATGATTTCAATGTATGATACATGCTTTCAAGGCTTTCTTGCCAAAGGTCGTTTCTGGATGTCACGCAAACGCAATGTTGGGGGTTCCGAACCCTGTCTCCGACACCTCCCCTCCCAAATTATAAGTTGGTGCGGCCCTGGTAGCTAGGACGCCTACACACAGGCGACGAGACCCCCAAAAAGTGGGTCTTTGCCCGAGACCGAACGGGATCCCGAAATGGCGATCGAACGGGATCCCGAAATGGCGGTTCCGGGATCAAGAAGAGTGGGACCGGGACTCCATCTTGGACAGATTCATCGCCATATTGAAAAATGCATTTTAAATAAACGAGTTCAAGTTCTGTGAAGATCTAGGCTGATCGGGACTGTACGGGGTCGGGATCCGAGACTAAGGCGGATTTGACTTTGGACCAAGGGACCAGGCATTAGCAACTTATCCCTTTTTCTGCCAGTGCAAATGAAAGACGGAATGGTATATAAGGGGAACATTGGGGGTACCAAATCCCGCTTAACTTTGGTTCAGAGACTAAACCCACTCAACAACTCATGATTATTATTGAAAATGTGCAACGTATAACTAAACCCACACAACAACTCATGATTATCTTTGAAAATATGCAACGGATGTATGACAAAACGTCAGTCCAAAATTGAATCCAGAGCGCAACTAGTAGCTCATCGCAAAGACTATTCTCAAACGAGAATTACAATAATGTGATTATTGGCATTAGCCCTGGGAAAATTCTCCAGTTTTGGGTTGCTACAAGTTCAAATAACAAACTGATTTTGTTACAATATCAGTTGATTGGTATTACAAGAGCGGTTGGTATTACATTATCGGCCGAAAATATTTACATTATCGGTCAATAGAAATATTATTACATTATAGGACAAAGATTGTTACAATAGCGGTTGGAAAAATGTCGACATTGTCAGTTGTTTTTATTACAAATATCGGTTGGTGTTACATTATAGGTATTTTATTACATTATCGGTTGTAACAACAATACTTTCAGGATTGCCAATTACACAGACTGAGATGTTCAAAGACTTAGACCTTGAGCAGGCTATAGACCCCCAACACCCACAGGGGGGATTTTGTAGGGTATGCTGTTCTAAAAATTCATACAAAAAGCTTCAAAATGAGACTTGTCTGCCATCTGAGCATTGGGGCATTTGTGTGTAACGCACGTGACTATTACGTTACCACAACAATCCCAAAACACGTTCAATAAATTTGAATATTAGTAAAAAATGTGCTTATGAAACAACCAATACTACCTATATTTATGTTATTTATGAATTGTTTAATTTAGACAGACTTTTCAACATAATGAAAACATAAAAAATATACTGTAGTTTAGTTTACACCTTGTTCGTTACCAAAATATTATAAATACAGTTAAACATAACTAAACCGTTAGTTACCAAAAGACGCCATCCACACCCTGGGGGAATTTTGAAAACCAAAATCTAATGCAATAAAACAAATTTCTAAAAGACAATTTAGTTTACGTTGAGTGACGTGAAATAAACACGACCTTTACGTATCATTTAAAGTTATTTGTCATATTGAATGATTCCAGAAATAAATGCTCTAGTTCTCAAGTTTACTGAAACAGTGACTATATTAATAATAAAATGTATTTCATTAAATGATTATATAAATGAATGAATAAATAAATAAAATGTGTAATATATATATATAATATATATATATAATGTTACGATATGTAAAATAAACACGATATTTACGTTGCCATTTATAGTTACAAGTAATATTGGACATTTCCAGAAATAAAGGTACTAGTATTTTACTTTAAACTATGAACTTTTTAAAAAATGTAATGTCAAAAAAATAAACAAATAATAAATATTTTAAAACGGTTCATAAATAAGAAACATAGTAATTGTACTTAAACTACTGGGAGCCTATCGGTTATTTAAAATGATTTTTTTACTATTTATGACATCTTCCCTTTGAGACAAACCCCAAAGAATAATCAATTTGTTCCTATCAAATGTAAGTTTGTCTTGCCTTATTCTGGTTACTAGTATTTGAACACAAAACTAATAATACTCTTATCAAAGACAGACACAAAGAAAAATGACACTGACATATAATTATCTTCACTCTACCGTCTGTGTCCAATGTTCTTTGAGTATGACCATTGTAACAACACCAGACATATTCCAGTATATTTAACCCTTAGTCTAGACACAACCCGTCCCAGTGTCAAATGAACTTCTCCAAACAGGAGATTCAGTGTCCCTCGTCCACATGTCACATTACTATTCATAAACTATTAATCAACATGCACATTTCCTGTGTAAAATCATTGGATTCAATAAAAACAATGCATCATGCCAGTAATACCAGCCGCTGGTGCATTAAGCGTCACTGTAGAGGCCATTCTCCAGATGGCAAATATGGCATCATAATGAGTTATATCTTCGTGCAAAGAACTGCATCCATCTCAAACAAAGAACAATGAGAAAGACTTGAGAAGCCACGGAATCTATCATTGGATCCACAAACCCATTTATATTTATGACTATGAGCTATATTGTCGATCGTCCATATTCCAGCATAAAGAGATGTTGCTGATGATCTATTACAGCATCAGGCTGAGAAGGCAATGCAATACTTGTCACTGACTTTCATAATTGACACGCCGACTCGATCTGTAACACAATATATTTGGTTAATTGGTTCCCTTATTGATCAGGCATAAGACAGATCTTAAGTTGAAGCTATCTTACCCACGAGAACGCTCAATTGCTCTACTGCTTAGAAGCATCCGTTGAGCCAACTACACAGCGAACGACTAAATATAGTGTGTATGTGTGTGAAGGTAACGCAATACGTCACAGTCATCCTTCAGTTCCTGGTTAGTTTGTCGATTTGCCAGAGCTGGTGTTTGACCTACTTACCACAGCACCTGGAGACGACTTTGTGACAGACACGTACGTCCCTAGATATATCAAGTAGTTTGAGTGCAAGAGGCGAGTGGAACCCCAACTCTTCCGTTGTCAGGGCCGAAAACGAAGACCCATTGTGATTTGAAAAGTTACATGAGTAATCACGACAATACGACACAATTCATTAATCCCATTTGCGGCCAGTAGAAAACAGACAGATATGCACCAATCCTCTAAGGCCGTGAAACCTACTTTGTCTGGGAAAACATAACCCCGGCTAATCATTGCAAATGACATATTTGTCATCGCTGATGATCAGGAACATCTGTTTTCATCATAGGAGGACGCATACATCATAATAATTATATCACTGTCAATCTCTGATTTTGAAGAAAGTGATGACATGTTTAGAGAATTTATGAGCTCAACTGATAGATATATATATTTCCATGAAAATGCATGCTATCTTATAGAGCTATACAGTATTCAAAATTGGAATGAACAGTTAACCAATTCAAGTAGAGCAAACACTTACATTCTTTTCTCAAACTTCAGTTTTAAAACGTATTTAGACAAAGGACTGATAAAGAAATTTAGAATAGCCTTAACTAAACTAAGATTATCTTCCTATCGACTAGAAATAGAAACAGGACGATGGCATAAACCACATAAAATACCTAAAAAAAGAAAGAAAATGCCAACTCTGTAATTCCTTAGAAGATGAATTCCATTTTGTATTGGAATGTCCTTTATATTATAAATTTAGATGTGATCTTATACATAAATATTATTGGAAACGACCAAATGTTCCTTAATTTATTGAGCTTCTCTCTTCAGAAAAGATTAAAACAATAAAAAATCTATCCACATACATTTGTAAGAGCTTTAAGAAACGTGATGATACATATTACAATAAATAACACACTTTTCTCCACTCTGAATACTATTAATATATGTTTTCAATATAATTGGAATATTTCTGTTTATTTTCTATAATTATTTATCTCAATGTACGTTTTCTTTTCTTTTGTTGTTTGTTTTTCTTTTTTTCTTTTGTTCTTTTCAAATTGTTTAAAACAACAACACCTCTTTTATATATGAATCCATAACATGTATCAACTCAGTTAATGCATACCAATATATTGTCAATTACCGGAACTGTATATCATATGCAGGTAATTCTGTATTTATCGATATTTGTGAACTCATGGGCAAAATGCCTACCGTTTGAAATAAAATATATATATACATTTATATTTAATTGTAACGTAAGTAAAGTTTATTAATTTTGTGAATATGTTGAGATTTCTTTATTTGTTACATTTGATTAATGAATGAGTAAGCAGTTAAAATTATTCATATAATTTGCTATATTTCTTTGAATTTAGTAACGTAAACATCCGGAAGAGTCGTGTAAATTATATGTAAACTTCATTTCACTCAATGTGTGCCCAAGTATAAACATTATATAAAGGTAAATAAAGATAGATAGACATGTTTGCATTTGATACTTAGATGTGGTATTTTATTGTATTTACATATTGGTTGATTTTTTTTTAGATTTCTGGTAACACATCGAAAATTATTATTAATTATTTAAAAAAGCACACAATGTGACGGACAATACAAGAGCCAAACAGTGTTTACATCAAGGATACGTATATCTGTTATAACGTACGATGTTTAAAATAGTTTTCGGATATAAAATATTTATTATCTTAAACTTAATTTCTTAAACCACACACCTTCATTCAACAAGGTAACGTAAATTACGGTAACGTAGGCTTAATAACGCAGCTATCAAAGAAATAAATTATGTCAAAAGGAATGTTGCAATAAAACTTCAATAGTTTATTGGATGATTTGTTCTAATTTCTTTTAACATGCGGAAAATAGAAAATGATTTAAAAACACACAATATAACGGACATTACAAGAACCAAACATTATTCACAACATGGGCGCGTATGTCTGTGATATCTGTAAGGTTTGGAATAATTTTAGGATATAACATCATTAATGTTCTTAATGTCTTTAATATATTTAACGAGGTAACTTAAATTACGGTAACGTAGGCTTAGTAACGCAGATGTCCAAGGTATAAACAGTAAGTGAAACTAAAGTTTGTATTACAAAAGGCATGAATAATGAAGACAATTTAAAATGCAAACTCTTTCTTCCATCTTTTAATTATTTATTTCATAAGTAACGTATTTTACATCCTGTAACACGATAAAGCCACAACGATCAGATGGCAGACACGTTGCAAAAGACTACACACCTAATGGTCTTTCAGAAAAATAGGGTCTACAAAATTCCCCCGGTGGAGGGAGGGTTCATCTTATTAGTTCATGGCCTAACAGTAACACATCTCTTTCATTACACACGACTATATAGTCAACCTGACTTGAGAGAGAAAATTTAATTACATGTTAGGAATTGTGCGATAAAAATGCTCGACTTTATTAAGGTGTTTAACGACGTTTAGAGTTTTTATGTGAATTGGATTGAAGGAATATGAATAAACATAGTGTCCATTTAGAGGTTTTATAAGCCGTGTCACTTTTTTTTTTTGAAAAGCATTCCATTGTATATGTTGTAAACATTCCACTAAATATGATATAATTTATATAAATTATTTTGAATAAACTTACTATTTCTGAAATAAGATAAAATGTCTTTATGATAATATGTATGGTTGTTTGTGTTCATTTAATTTGATTTTGTGTGTATTCACCGTCTTTTAGCGAAAGCAAGACATATAGTATAGATGTTGACCGTCTGACAACTCCTACAGTTTCCAACTGATTCAAAGAATAGTCAATATACATTGAGAAAATGAAATGGACTTAAAAATATGTTCACACAATTATTTTCATGAGTTATGTCCCCTTTCATGTTTACACTTAATATCTTAGGTTATTAGGTTTGCATTGCGATATATGCACGAGTTCTCCCGCGTAGTAATATTGTGCGCAATATTTATCCACGGAAGACTGAGTGCATATACATGTACCGAACACAAATCTATTAACCATTTTATTGCATGCGCCTTTTTATGAAGAACAAACACATAGGTTTTAACATTTTATTACCACTAAAAACATTTATTTGAAACAAGTATATTATGTTCGAAACCATTTGTTTTTACCACGTGACATAGTTCGTGTGAGGTAATGTACGAAATGTACATGCAACTGTAAATTGCGCCAATCCCGACGAGTATGCAAAAGTAGTTCCAAGTACATTACACACCCACTACGACTTTACAACACGTCGGATATGGGCGAATATTGACGTTTCCAGTTACAATTGGTAAATATTGACGTTTCCAGTTGAAAGTAAACGGAGTTGTAAATGCGTATGCAATAAATGGAAATCTTAATATATGCCACAATTACTCCGACAGTTTCCTCCTGACTCGAGTTACAGTATATTTTCACGCTAACTGGTCGGAATATTTGTGATAAGTTATGTCACGTTCAACTTTACAGCTATATGACAAATGTGAACATAGATCAAAACTTCGTATTGTTAAAAAAACCATCAATAATATGGCATGAACCCTTTGTTTTAAGTATTTTAGGTCGGAGAATTCTACTGACTTTGGTTTTGAAATTTAAATGATGCGTTGTTCAAATATGTATATATTTCGAACATTGTTAATGATATGGCATTAATATTTGACATTTAAACTTTCTACAAAAAGCGTTATACATTTTAGAAGATCCGTGTCTGTAATTACCCTAACTTTTCGCCAAAAAGCCACAACAATACGTAAGTTAAACAGTTGTATATAATTAAAACATACCTACTTTGTTGTCTTTATTTTGCTAAAATATTGTTTGCAACTCATTCTATACATCTAAGAATGCATCAACCTCCCACTGACCTTGTCTTTGAGTTGTATATGTCCAATTGTCCCTCATGCGGCATATGCTGAACATCAATATACTGAACATGATTTGACACTTGATTTATGTACCAAGACATACTTGTTCCAATCAGTTTCATTCACAACCGAAACGAACCAAAGCAAGCATGTAAAGCACAACGATAGAGGAAAACAAAATTAAAAAGTGACACATCACACACATACAAGTTTAATAACCAAACTTTACTCGTATCCTATTGTCATTCTAGTTAATCAGGACAGTTTAAATAAACAAATCTCTCCCGGTTTACCTCTGTCAAACTTGGCAGCAGTAACAGGCGATCTATATGTTCAATAACATTTCAGTGATAACCATGTACATATAAATATAATTACTAAAGCGTAGAAAGCCACAAAGACCTTTCAGGAGACAGGCCGACAAGAGAATTGACCATCATTGATACGACGAAAGAACGTTGAAGAAGAACATCAAACGTTGCGCCTATTTTAGGATTTGTGAAGGCTTAAACTGCAGAAGAGTCCATATTACGTTGCAACTTACTTGATCAGGACTAAGGGTCTTACGATATTGTAACTGACATTATCATAGAAGTCAGGTTGTGATAATCCTTGTTGCAGACGTGTTCTAGTTACTTAATGGAATTGGGATCTTCTGGAAGAAGTGTAGGTTTCAGTTAAAATACAAATAAAACCACCATACTGTGTTTCAGCGGCCTATTTGTGTGAAAATGCATTAAATAGCTATGTCCGTTTAATTATTGTTGTTAGCAACAAAAATGTTTGGTCAATGTTTACAACAAATTATAATTTAATATACACTTACACACTATTCCTGTATGGACTTATACGACCTGAGTAAATTAAGTAGTTTGTTAAAGATATCACTCATTTAGCTCCTAACGCATCACTTTCTCCGATAAATATTTATCACATGACTATAGTGTTATCGAATAAACCCATGTAATAGTTATAATAGTGTATAACGATGCAGTTATATAGATCTATTATATATATGTTTTAAAATGGCTGGTCAACATTTAATTTCCGATCGATTGACACATAAAAACTGTCTTTTATATTATGACACTTATGTTAAATAAAGCTTAACTCGATTAATATATATCATCTGAAATCAGACTCATTTACATTCCTCCATATGTAACCACACAGGCGCTATATATAAATAGTACTTAGTTTATGTAGTATACCTTCTAAAATCAAGACATTAAAACATGAATAATCACAGTACATGGTTTCTTTGATATATACACATTTTCTGTGACAAACACAATTGAATAAATATAATAAAACTGTGGACACAGACATTTTGGCCTATGATTCAAACGTTTGAATATGTGGAGTCATTTACAGTTACCAGTATTTAACTAGAAATTACCTGAAAAGTGCCAGTCCATGGCAACAGTCGTACTGCTTGTTGCAATCATACACACCACAGGTATCGTTATCGTTATTATGTTCATCATATTTTATTACAATATCTTGCTTTCTACTATAGTTGCTTGCATATCATCTTCAACATCTTTTTCGTAACATTTTTCAACAACTGTAATATAAATGGGGTAAAATCATCAGTAAGTTCACTAGTTCACTACCATCGACATAAGGTGCAAGAAATACGTATTAAAAGTAAATGTGCGAATCTATGTTTAATACTATGCGCGACATCCCCTGAAACTTGAACCCAAAACGTTCGTGACCTTGCGTTTTTTAAGACACTACGTTTGACATCCAATGAGAAGAGAATGTCAATAAATACTGAAAAGGGAATCTCTTGAAAACAACAGACAGAAGCAAGAGAAAAAAATACAAACTCGGTTTTATTCCGTCTGTTCATGAGAGGTATTTTAAGGTGCAACACTTCTCACGCCATCCCCCACCTAACACAAGCTAAAGTGGTATTCTCTCTTCAAAATAAGTATAAACGTCGAATAGGAAATGCAGCTTTCACAGAACACAGTAAACCCCAAAACACGCAAAACGACAAACATGAATGCAAATGTTAATAAGGAATAAAGGCATATGACGTCACAACAAAAAGGGTTGACAATAGGGCTACCGTCTTAGAACGTTCAGTTGCTAAAAAGGCCGCTGGGGTTTAAACCAGGTTCTAGGGTGCACCAAACCTCACACTTACCCTACTGTCATCCCAATAAAACGGGACAGTGTAAATAAAGAAATCCCCGCCATGAACTATACTCTAACCAACAAAGCAGCATTAATAGGCAATACAAGTATAACTTATCATTCGTTGCTTTAAAACAAATAAAACAAAGACATAGCACACATGATGTTTTATTTGTTGCTTGCTATTTGTTCATGTTCTATACTAAACCGGCATATCTTACAATTTTACTCGCTAAACATTATATCTTTTCAAAAGTTTGATTTTTGTTTAAATATAGTGAAGTAAAGTGCCGACTTTATAACCATTATTATTATTTTAATACAACATGTTAAAAATAAATAAAGTTATAAACTATTTCAATATTTAATTTAATATTTCTAATACAATAGTTTGTCATTAGCAGTGGCGGGTCTTTATTTAGATGAATCATTTTTAAACCCCTCCCCTGAAGTTGTACTGACCCTACACACATTACAATCAAAGTGCTGAAAGCACTGATGGACTAGGGGCTTTGGAAATTGAACAGTTCTGTTGAGTGTACATGGTGCCAGTGCATTTATGAACATTGTATGCAATGACCTTGCGTATGTATTTGGATGGTACTACAGTCTGCCCACGGTGGTTTCTTTCCCACCAAATAGATTAGTACTGACCATTGAATAATAATAGGTAACAGAAAAAAAACATTATAGCGAACAATTGTTATCAATAACGGTGCATTGTTTTTCCTATTTTTCTATTGGACTGTCTGTAAGTATCAGTTTGGTTCTGTGTTGACAAAACTGGCGGAAAGTTCGAAGGGATCAAATTGTAATTATTTAATTCCGACGCATGCACCGTATAGAAATATGGGTCGTATGAGTTATATTTTTAAGAAAATACAAATAATTTTATTATTGTTTACATATTTGTTTTATTGTGCTATGTATTCCATCATTTATTAATTCGGAGCAACAATATTCATATCTGTAAAAAGCCGGCATTAATATGCAAATGAGCTACTTTATCCCAGGTTTGCAAAGCTGCAAAGCTGGATGTACGGGGTCCAAACGGGGTTTATAATATTTCGAGATAAAATATATCATCTTGTTTCTTGTTTTAGTAGAACAAAAGTATAGGCCCAAACATCACATTCTTCAATTCTATTTCCATTTCCCACAGCTTATTTACGATTTAGATGGTATTTGTCTGATCCGGAGAACTATTTCTTCTCTACACAAGGCCAGGGCCCCTATGAATATGCATACAGTGACTGGGATGAACACCCAATCAAAATGACAGCTGACGTTCTGTCTGTTATCGTAGTGATACATTACGTCAGTGACGATCTGTTTCGGCTTCTAGCGTGCTCGAATTTTATCGCCAGCTAAGGACTAGGGCTTGAAAAGCCCCTAGTCCAATTACGAATGATATGTCTGCCGCCACCCAATTAATAAATGTATCGCCAGACAAAAACGTTTCCGTTTAAACGGTTACCGGAGTCCTATCGTAATGCTGTTTCCTTCATCTTCATGCCATTATTTGACTTTCACACATGTTGTATTTGGCTTTCATACTCATTTTATATATCACAATAGCGCGTTGCCTGTGTAGTGTGGCGGCCATAAAACTTCTCCAAGTGCTTGCAATCAGTACTGTTTTTTTCATTCTGATCTTTGGAGATCGATGAGCCCGAAAAGTATATACAGATATCGGTGGTACATTCTCAAATACTTCGTTTTCTTACTTTAATTTCGAAAACGTCGTTCCACTACTTCAGACTTTAAAAGTTCTGATAATTGTTTAATCACACTTAGGATATGTTATATGCTCTTTAATTTATTCTGTTTTGAAGGTTACCTGGTTACCAGGCTTCATAACCTCCGGTCCCAAATAAATTCCATTTTGTTTATTTTAGAGCAATGCATTTTGTTAGAAACTGGGACACTGAAGGTTCCATGTTAACTGTCATATGCATACCATCTTCGGGATGACTCGAATGTTCGTACTATTGACATTTTAAATATTGAGTTCTGCTCAATCCGGGGTTAGAGTGAGCACTGATTGCTACCGTGAACGGTAGCAATCAGTTTTTCTCAATCAAACCGAGACTGCATTATTTTCTGGACGAAAACTATTGTGTATATAGTATATTAGTCTAATTAAAGCAGGGTCTCAATGATCAGTACATGAAAAATGCTTATTAATAAATGCAGAAATTACATGAAAGGACGTTTCGGCACCAAACCATTTCGACACCTAGACGAATCTGCACCTAGACGTTTCGGCATCAAATCATTTCGGCATCTATTTTTATTTTTTACCCTAGACAATTTAAAATGCAAAGTTGATTGCCTTAACGGCAACTCCAAAGCGGTTTTAAGCCTGAATACAACTAAAACATGAATATAAATATGGCCCATACCTATATGATAAGCACTTGTAAAATTTAAATAAATATGATATTATTTTGCAGCATGGTCACTGAAATTCCCTTTGTAATAGCTCAGGTGTAAATCGTTTAATTGAAAATACTTGAATATGTTCCCTTTAACATGTATACTAATGTATACCTAAGACCAAATAAAAACTTATCTGTATTCATACAGTATCTTTTAATTCTTCACTTTACCTTCTTGTCATCTCCATATCGACGACTACAGGTATGTGACTTGAACAAAGCCTCCACATTAAAAATCGTCTATATATAACGCATGCGTTATACTTTTCTTGTTATATTTAGCGTGTTCGACGATTTCCAAATGTAATACTCCTTTTCTGATTCCCAGAGAAAAGTCTAAAACACGAAGGTGATAACGCATAGTTGTTGAGCTTCATTTTGCTTTGTGTTACTGGATATTCTGTGGCAGGCTGTGGATGGTTGAGGTTGCCAAACATTATGCTAGACCATTAAGATAAACTAAAAACATATCGTATCTCAGTCGGTTGTAGCTGTTACTTATAGTGCAAGCACCACATGTGCATATTACTTTATCAAAGACAGAATCTACGGAAGTAAGAGGACGAAGATGAAGGATCAATGTTCGTATATACATTCGTTCTCCTGGTGATATCGCATTTAGACCTAACATGGTAAAATTATCACAAACAATGGCAATGGAATATAGATTTTGAATAGTAAATATATGACATTGATATGCTAGATGTCTATGTTTGAGGAAAATACGGACCTAAAACTGTGTATCAGTAACTGTATGGCTATAAAGAAAACCTAGTATTTATCAATGATCATCTTTTGTTTGGGGCGCTTTTTTCAGCCAAAGGATTTTTTGACTTTCCAGAAAAAAATTCAACTGGTACCTAAATAAGTTGCAGTATATCATCAAAACAGACATTGTATGTGGTAAATCAAAATACCTTTTTTTAAAATCAGTTGAGAAATACAATTTCTTACATGCGAAAGTTGTTTTTAATAGGGCACTATGGTTTTAAATGAATTTGCTGCATGAACAGTTAGAATGTTTTTGTTTTTTTAATTGTAAGCAAAAAATGGTTTTAACAAAAAATAAATTGAGGCACTCTGAAAATTGTATAGCAACATATTAAGGATATTAACTGAAGTTATTTCAGTTTTCTTAATTTTCTGAGCTCCCATCAACAAGGAGTTTACATGTGAAAAGCCCCATATCAAAAGCATTTTAGCTGTAAAATATTTATTTCTCAACCGATTTTCAAAACTGAGATTTTTTTTACCACCAAAAATTCCAGTTGCAGTGAGATATAATTTGTGTACGTATTATCCAAATTGCTCATGTTATTGCTGAAAACCCTTTGACTGAAACAAGCGCCCAAAACAAATATGAATTAACAACAGTGAATCCATATTGCTTAGGCCATACCAATCTGATTCGTCGTTCTCCGGAACGTCCGCATCAAGAAATCCACGATCATAAAATTCAAATTAAAAAAAATCGGCCGCATGTAAAATAAATGGCTCACGAAGGAAAAAGAAAAAAATCCGCCCGCATGTAAAAAAAAGTTGACCAAAGAAGAAATACAAAAATAGTACGACCGCTTCTTATTTTCGTCTGATAGTTGTAAAGAAAGTCGCCGTATTATAATTTTGTGTTGTTGTTTTCACTACAGTGCACGTCGGGGTTAGTAAGCGCTTCCAAGTAATCTGTATAGCGGAGGCAAGCGTTTAATTGACATTGATAGAGGAAAACAATTAGTGGCAACGTGCTTTCGAAAAAATATGGATTGAAATCTACGATCTACAACGGTATAAGGCCATACCAATCTGATTCGTCGTTCTCCGGAACGTCCGCATCAAGAAATCGACGATCATAAAATAAAAATTAAAAAAATTCGGCCGCATGTAAAATAATGGCTGACGAAAACACCCATAATAACCTGCTCGCTTCAGGTTTAAAGCACTCGCCTGTTAAAAATCGGAAAATCAAAAATAAAATCAAAAAAAAAATTCGCTCGCTCGCTCCTCTTTTTTCCCCTGAAAATCCAAAGACCTATTTATCAAATTGGTATGGCCTTAGATGAGACAAAATAACACTCGTTTGAAAAGTCATGAAACGTTATTGCGTTTTCATTGTATATATATTCAATATATTCGTATAATTGTGTTTGCTTCATATTATAGATATATTGGTTTATTCATGACTCCACAAAGATTATATTAAATATTGATTATGAAACATACTCCAACTGTTCGGACTAACGGTGGCAATGTTTATGTAAGAAAACCAAATAACACAGCTCAGACGTGGTAGCATTATAGAGAAGTGAGAGCACCACATTCTGGTAGCTTAATAGCTTATTCGGTTTTAGAAAAACTAACTCATACCTTACGTTATGTATGTATGCCATATTGTTATGCGTTTACATAGTTAAATAAACATTACCTGTTTTCATAAGACAATAAACAATACCTCGGCAATATAATGTCCACTTTAAATCGAGAAACACAAGTAAAATCACAAAAATAGCATTTTATTTTTGATTCTAAACACTTCCTGTATCACAGGTCGACATGCATACAACATTAAAGTGGTTAATAAGGTTGGTATTATGAGTTGACATTTCTGTTTATATAGAACGGAGATGTAAGTTTTGTTTGTATGGTATTTTACGTCATTTTCAACACATGTAAGGTTATATATGACTGTCGATTTTTGTGTTGGAGGCAGACCAATTCACTTTTCCTGGGTAGAACCAGTACTGTACACCTCCAGCCATCCATAAGAATCGACACTTCCCCACTTACAAGTCGAGCTCCCAGTCGGATTCGAACCCGCAGCGATGAGAGGCGAAGGTTTACAACGCAACGTCGTTAACCATTCGGCCACGGAGACGCCCTGCGGAGATGTAAGGTATTTTTCTGCTATATTTAATAGTTAACAATGTAATGGTTAAATGAATGACGTGTACGATACTAATGAACATATATTGCACTAAATGAATCACGTGCACGATATTAATGAGCATATCTTGCACTATTTGGTTCAAGAAACACATAGCAATCGTGAAGTGTGTAAAAATCATTGAAATATCATCTCGATTTATTTATCCAGTACCATTTTAACTTTAAACATACTTGCATTTTATTAAATAAAACGTTGAGTTACTTATTTTTCATCTTATTCTACCATAGGTTTAAATATATATTGGTGCAATAAAATCAACAGTCAATAATACGCAAACAAAGTTTTACACTATTCTTATAACTACTATTAATGATTTAACAAATGCATATATGTAGAAAAGCTAAAGGGACGCGGCGATCTTTTTTAAAAAATTCAAGACTGCCGTGTGTATACCCTTAACGTACGCGCGTTATGTATCTACATAAACTATATACATTAATGCCTTCCAAAGGATCCCGTTTCCAACTAAAACGTTTATGCGATACATTAATACTTAGATCAACATTGAGCATACTGCTATACATTGCTATTAATAGTATGCCACCATCGCCATGCCTATATCCTGACAATTGAAACAATATCATTTAAAATATAGTTTTACAAGAGTAAAATATTGTTTTCTGTCAAGGTTGAAATATATGTGTGTGATAACAAAAAGATAGAACTGACGATAACGATGAATGGCAATCGCTGTTTGCGATGTGTTCCTAATAATAACTTAAAACGTGTGAACGTTCCTCACCCTAAACAATTAAAACCAGTATTGTTATCACACACATATATTTCAATATATATTATGAATATCGAGCTGGGTTTGAATTTCGAGCTGGCTCTGAGATCGATATTCGTTTTTAACATACACAAAGTCATTTTGAATATCGAGCTAAATTTGAATTTCGACTTGGCTCTGAAATCGATATTCGTTAGAAATATTAAGTCATTTTGAATGCAGAGCTGGGTTTGAATACAGAGCTAGCTCCGAGATCGATATTCGTTTTAAACTTATACCGAGTCATTTTTAATGCAGACCTGTGTTTGAATACTGA